>JBCEWC010004376.1:0-27513 GCA_038996855.1 Solanum aculeatissimum | reverse complement strand
TTGTATGGTAGAAGATGTAGATCTCCGGTTGGTTGGTTTGAAATAGGTGAGGCGGCCTTGTTAGGCCCAGATTTGGTGTTTAGGCTATTGAAAAGGTGATGTTGATTAGGGAGAGATTGAAGACGACTCAAAGTCGCCAAAAGTCATATTCGGATGTTATAAAGAGGGATCTTGAATTTCACGTTGGTGATTGGGTATATGCGAAAGTGTCCCCCATGAAAGACATCATGCGTCTTGGCAAAAGGGGCAAGTTGAGCCCCCAGTACGTTGGACCTTATGAGATTGTGGAGCGGGTTGGCAATGTGGCTTATAAGTTGGATTTGCCTTTGTACATGAGCTCCATTCATCCGGTGTTCCATATGTCTATGTTGAGAAAATTGGTTGGTGACCCTAAAGCAATTACACCTTTGAAGGGTGTGACGGTTGAGGAGAATTTGACCTATGAAAAGGTACCGGTTGAAATCTTAGATAGGCAAGTGAAGCGACTTCGCAACATGAAGGTAGCTTCGGTAAAGGTGCTTTGGAGGAACCAAGACGTGGAGAGTGCAACATGGGAAGCGGAGTTGGTCATGACGGAGCGATATCCCTATCTCTTCCAATCTACTCAAGCCTAAGGTACTAGGTTCTATCCTTATATTGTCCTAATTCTTTAATTCTTGAGTCTCATGACATTACATGCATACATGAGCACGAAAATGATTTAAATTTTGTTTTGACATGAGTTTTGAATGACTTTTAAAATGATGCATGATCCATGATGAGTTGTGGTTAAAAATGTCTCTTGTTTGATTGATGTCCTTAAGCCGTAGTTTTAGCCCATTCGAGGACGAATGTTCCCAAGGGGGAGATGATGTAACAACCCAAATTTTTTTGAATTTCATAATAGTTGGTCAAGGTTAGTGTTGAACTTGTCATGGTTGAATTTTTGTAGCCATGGGCTGTATTTAAGTGGTCGGATTCAAAGGAATTATTTTGGTGAAAGGTTGTAAGGTTGTTTAGGTAGCATAGAATTTGAAAAGCCATATATTTGGATACGAAGTGAACTGTGTGGGATATTATATATCAAATCGAAGCTCTTTGAGTTATCTTTGCAACGTAACTGGTTTCACTCAAATCAGAGTTTAGATGTGAATGTTATGGCCTTTGCGGTGAGACTGCCCGTATTCGGAAGTATGGTGGAAAAAGGTTTCGGAATGGAACCTAAGTGAGGGACCACGGACCGTCTGGTGGTTCATGGTCAGTGGTGGGTACCGTGGGTTGCTCCAATGGGTTCCTTGGGGTTGGGACCAAGCCCCGAACCAAGTGGAATTCCATGAACCACTTCACAGTCCGTGAGGGGTCCCGTGAAGTGTTCTAGAGAGTTGGTCAAGGCTCGGGGCTGGACTCCAGACCAAGTGATGCTCCACAGACCAGTAAACTGTCCGTGTGAAGCTACAAGGTCCGTGAGGCCCCTGGTGAGTTGGTGCAGAAAGTCCCCCGAGAGTTCAAGCCAAAGCCGAGACCAAGTGTGGTCTCACGAACAGGCCCACGTTCCGTGTGCCAGTTCACGGCCACTGGGTGGCCTCTGTGAGGCCCTATTTTCTGTGATCTAGTCTATTTCATTAATGGTTAATTCATAATTTGGTTTAATCCTATGCCCCTTTTTGCCTTTCTAAGTTCTCCTAATAGCCCTAAATCAAACCCTAATCCCCTTTTATTCATTCTAACACTCTTCAATCCTTACCAAAATTCTCTCAATCCTCTTGACCTCTATTGATGAAGACTTAAAGAAATTTGGGGAAAATCATCTTTCTTGCAAAAGTATCCAATTCTCTTGGCTAATCTCAAGGTATGTGGTATTAATTCATCGATTCCCTTTCATTCATGAAGATCCAAGAACCCTCGTCTTTAAATTATGAATTTAAGCTTTTCTTTAATTATGGGTTCTTTGAATTTTGATGTATTTAGTTGAATTGAGTTGTGGACTGTAGAAATTAGGTGATTTAACGTTGATTTGAGTTTGAATTTCATGAAATGCATTAAAACTCTTGAAGGTCTAATGTGCATGTCCCCTTTGATGGTTTAATATGCATGGCTAAATTGCATTATGTTTTGAATTGGAATTTTTCTCATGAATTATGTTGAATTATCTATTGAATTATGGTTTAAGGATTGAAACTCCATTACCCATGCATTTGATTCCTCATTCATGGCATATGCATTGAAGTATAGGTTATGATGAAATTCTTGTTAAGGGCATGGCCCTCTTGTTATGATATGATATGTTAATACTTGTGATCACATAGTCTCTTGTTATGGCTCTTTGAGCATTTTGGGTGCTTGCACCATTTTGATATGTTATGAAGGCTTGATATGATAAGCTATGTAGATGAACTACTCCTATTGTATGGATATGAAAATGTTTGTTTTTTGGAAATTCTTGTTGGCTTTTTAGCCTAATTATGGATATGGATTTGATAATGATGTGTTTTGCCTAATGATGCATGGTTTTGAAAGTAATGTATACCCTCCATTTTGAAAAGCTTGCATGTGTATATATGTATTCCCGTGGGATGAGGCTTAGCACCGAGGGATTGGAGTCGGGGTGGACTAGCTCCAAGGGTCCATACTCCTTTCCGTCAAACCATGTCCCAACATGGGATTTCTCCCTAGATGGGATGACTTGTTATGTTTTCCCTTGTTGAAGGGTGACTAGGGATCTACCTGGCAAGTAGTCTGAATACAAGTAGTAGCTCGCTCGGGTTCCCTCTATTATCGATTGAGGTCACATCTCCGCTATAATATGATTCATAGGTTGTATTTTATGCATCATGGCATGACATATTATTATGATATATTTATATTTTGGCTATGTGCATTCCTTTCGTATCACTTATTCCCTTGTCATCTTGCTTGGTCATATTAATATGTCATATGCATTGCATACCCACATACTTAGTGCATATTATGTTCTAACCCATACTCTTTGTCTACATGTTCTAACCATGTAGGGATCGGTGACGACCTCTATCTCCCGTTGGACGATGAGTGACATCTTTAAGCTATTTGCTTGTAGTGAGCTCTTTTGTTCAAGGGCAATATCAACTTTCTATCTCCCTTGTATCATTTTATTTTCCTTACTTTGTGACTTGAGGGTGAGCCCAAATTATGTCGAGGCCCTGTTCTATCTTATGTAGAAGTTATGTTGGATATGTAAAATTCTTGGTTTGTGGATTGAAGTACAGTCCATAGAAAGACTTGTACATGGGCCTCAGACTTAGAAAACAATTCTAAGTCACAGGGGCACTCACGAGGCCCTATCTGTGGGTCATAGATGATCCTCTGTGGTTTCTTCCAGTGAATTTTCTGAGTCAATTTCTCATATTTTCCTGGGCATCTACTTAGACTAGGTGAAATGAATTAGGAGTTTATATTATCTCCCCCTTGGGATCATTCATCCTCAAATGAAGAGCAATCTAAGAACCTAGTCAAGGTACGAATCCTATCATGGACTCTAAAAATCAACCAGTTCACAATTCACTCATGAAATCAATTAATCAGGAAATCAAACAAGTAAATAATCAACAACTCAAATAGTTCATCACTCGAACTCTGTAAAACTGTAGTCACTCAGACTCAGAATAGAAGGGAACTCATAGAATAAGAATGAATCATTACCATCAACTCACTCATCATTAGATGGCAGAAATAAATGTGGGTACCTAGCCTTCATATCCTCTTCAGCTTCCCAAATGGCTTCCTCTATGAATTGATTTCTCTATAATATCTTAATAGATGCAATCTCTTTGGTTCTAAACTTGAAAACCTGACGATCAAGGATTTGATTGGAAATATCCTCATAGCTCAAGTTTTCTGTCACTCTAATGCTCTCAACCAGCACAACCAACTGCGGATCTCCCAAACATTTCTTAAGCATAGAAATGTGGAAGACCAGATGGATAGCCGCTAACTCTGGTGGTAGCTCTAATTCATTAGCTACATTACCCAATCTCTTCAAAATCTGATAAAGACCAATGTACCTCGGACTCAACTTCCCTTACTTCCTAAATTGCATCACACCCTTCATAGGTGGCCATTTCAAATACACCCAATCATTGACCTCAAACTCTAAGTCTCTTCTCCTAACATCTGCATAGGATTTCTGTTGACTCTATGCAGTCTTTAATCTTTCTCTTATGATTTTCACCTTCTCCATAGATTGATGGACCAATTCTGGCACAATCAACTCTGCCTCACCCACGTCGAACCAACCAATTGGTGATTACATCTTCTCCCATAAAGTGCCTCATATAGAGCCATCTGAATGCTCGAATGGAAACTGTTATTGTAGGCAAACTCAATCTGAGGAAAATGGTCATACCAATTAAATTTGACGTCAATGATGCAGGCTCTCAACATATCCTCCAAGGTTTGAAGTGTGCATTTTGCCTTGCCATCAGTCTGTGGGTGGAAAAGGAGTATAAAGATTCACCTTCAAACCTAGGCCTTTCTAGAAAGATCTCCAAAACTGAGTAGTGAATAGAGATCCTCAATTTGAGATGATAGACAAGGGGACTCCATGCAATCTAACCATATCCCTTATATATAATCGAGCATAATCCTCCACGGTGTCAGTCGTCTTTACTACCAAGAAGTGCATCAATATTTTCATCTTATCAACTATCACCCAAATTGAGTCATGCTATTTGCGGGACCTCGGTAAGCTTGTGATGAAGCCCATGTTCATGTTGATCATATCTCACTTCCATTCTGAAATTTCAAAATTCTAAGCTACTTCACATGGCCTTCGATGCTCAACATTGACTTGTTAGCAATTCGGGCACTTGGAAATAAACTTGGCAATGTCTCTTTTCATCCCACTCAACTAATAAACTTCTCTCAAGTCATGGTACATCTTAGTCGATCCCAAATGGATTGAATAACTAGAGTTGTGAGCTTCTGCCATGATTCTCGCTCGTATACTATAAACATTCGGAACACAAAATCTATCTTGATGTCTAAATACTCTATCTCTCCCTTTGACGAAAGCCACCACTTTCTGCTTTTGAACATTCATTGTTAATTGTGTCACGACCCAAGCTTGGGGCCTAGACATGATATGACGAATGGGGAACCCGAAGGGAACCTAAAAAAGCCTCTTAAGCATACATGACACATCCTTGGTTTTGTGGAAGCATAATTTGAATAATAAACAAGTAACAAATAATTTCTAAGGAAAATGAGACTTTGGACTCACACTATGGGGATGTCATAGGGACTTAGGACTTTCTTTACATTATCAACAAAAAACATTAACACATAGAGGGAAATAGGGACTAAGGGAGTCTTTCATAATACATAAATATAATAAGAGTCGAGCTCATCACATACATAACTATATCCATAATCCAACAACACCTCTACTCATGAATGGAATGGGGGCCAAGACATTTCCTGGGCCTACCCTCAAAAGATAGCATTCAATAATAGACAAGTCTAAATAAAGCATGAAAGTATGTGGATATTGTCCCCGAAATAAAGAACACACCAATAGCAATCTTCAACTAGTCTACTCTGCCACGTTGAACAAGAGGATGAATAGAAGCTCTGATGCCTACATAGTTAGATCATATGGGAAAAAGTATGCGTCAGTACTTGAAATATACTAAGTATGCGGGATGAAATACAAGAAGGGAAATAATCCATAAATAAAACAATATGTATAATCATAATCAATGAACATAGGCTCAATATGACATGAATGATAAATGTTTAGTCAAAACACGCATGAGAATCGCCAAGCCATATTACATATCATACATAGGTGGGAGAGGATCATAATCGACATGTAAGACCAAGGGAGCTACTCCTTCGAATCTTGATTTTCACTCCATACCGGACTAGGAGTGGTCTACTTGGCCAAGGTAAACCAAACACTTACCTTACGACATTGCCTTTTTGGAAAATGCCCATGTATCTCTTACCTTATGGCACATACTTTTCAGTGGGTGGTAACAAGTGTCCTTACCTTATGGTGTTTACTTTTCGGTAGGCACGAGCCCATATAAGGAATCAATAGCATGAACCTATGGTGGCACATAGTTTAGGGATAATAAGAGACTACCAAGGTCCTCTCAGTGCTAGGTCACAATCCCACGGAATACTTAAACCATAATCATAGCCATAACATGCATAGTCTCAAAACATCATGATATCATTCTTAGAGTAGCTCATCAAACATATCTTATAGAATCAAAGATAGGGCTTAACATCATTCTTGACATTCATATCATGCTCATGAGCTCATAGCATACTTGTTAGCCCTCTTAATAGTCTCAACATGTATAAATACATATCTTGCCACAAGGAATTCATTACTTAAGAAACTTGGCATGCATCTTGAATCATGGTGAGTGCATATACATAAGCTTTAAACCATGCAAATTCATGAGTAGATGCCATGATAGGAGTAAAATAAAATCCTTAAGCATTATTCAAAAGAATCCACTATAAGTATAATAAGACTTGGCTAGGGTATCATCAAACCCTCATTTAAATCATGATTTCACATGATATTTCATTTTATTATAATGTACAAAATAAACCATAATAAAATACTTCATAATATTTTCATGTGGAAAAGTTCATAAAACCATCATATGTTATCATAACTTGAAAATAGATGAAGAAGAGAATTTGATTGAGATTTGTGAAGGAATGGTCTTCACAAATCAAAATCCACATACCTTGGTGCTTGGAAAAGGAAAACTTTGTGGAAAATGAAGAGAAACCCAAAACCCTAGCTTGCACCTTCTCTATGAAGACCTTAAATAACTTGGGAGTGTTTGGAGGCATTTTAAGACTAGGTTATGGGAGAATAAATTGGAATAAGGTTGCCTAGGGTTGTATAAGGCTAGAAAGGGTCTCATTTAAAGCTTAAACGATGTGATATAGGCTTAGTAAATTAGGAAAAGTCAAATTTACCCCTTCAAAAAATCTGTCAGACAGGACCACGAAACCCCATTTACGAGTCATAGAAAGAGAGGTTTCATTTGGTAAAATTTTGAACCCTCAAAAATTTTCTTTGAATCTCAATCCACGACACAACTTATGGCCCATCAATCGATGTACGATTCGTCTGGTATCTCGTACTCCTAACTTTAGAAACTAATATTTTCACCAAGTCTGGACTTCATTCCACGAGCTTTACCTAAGACGCGTGGAACAACCTGCAACCCATAGACTTCTTTATACATTAATGATCCTTGGAACATGAGCTACTGAAATAGCACACTTAGGACCCACAAACCAAATCACGACCCATAATACCCTTCATGAAGACCAGTGATACTAAAAAAGAATTTATTTTTGTTTGCACTTTCATAATTTCCAACATGTAAGGCCTCACAATATCTTCCTCTTGGGAACATTCATCCCCGAATGTGCTAAAGGAAAGCTCTAAGGAATAGAGTACATGCACCATATGCAAAATGCAACATATGCATCATGAAAGTCTTTAAACCATGCTTCAAATAACATTCACAATGCAATCTCAAAATCACAAATTCATGCATATATGACATGGAAGTGGCATACAAAGAAAGGAGGTTCTTAAGTAGGAAAATCATGGTACCTCAAGCTTGACTATAGTGGAAGATGTAAGGCATCGCTTTTTCATATCGGTTTTGGCTTCCCAAGTGGCTCTTTCAACTTTTTGGTTCCTCCAAAGGACTTTGACAGATGCTATGTCTTTGTTTCTCAACCGCTTGATTTGCGTAGCCAATATTTCCAATGGGACTTCCTCATAAGTTAGGCTCTCATAAACATTCACCACATCTAAGGGTACAATGGAGCTAGGATCTCCAATACACTTCCTTAACATGGAAATATGGAAGACTGAATGAACCATGCTCATTTTCATGGGAAACTCTAATTCGTATGCAACTTATCAACACATCTCAAGATCTGGTAGGGCCCTACAGACCTAGGGCATAATTTTTCTTTCTTGCCAAAATAAACCACGACCTTCATTGGCGAAACCTTCAAGTACACCAATTCATCAATTTCAAACTCAAGGTCTTTCCTCCTTGTGTCGGCATAATACTTTTACAAATTTTAAGCCATCTTTAATCTTTCTCTTCTTACCCTCACCTTCTCCAAAGCCTCCATAAAAAAATCTAGACCCAACAAAGCCATTTCTCCTACTTCAAACTACCCAACTAGGAATCTACAATGTCTACCATATAAAGTTTCAAAGGGAACCATTCCAATACTAGAGTGATAGTTATTGTTATATGCAAACTCTATAAGTGGAAGATGCTCATCCCAACTACCCTTAAACTCCAAAGCACAAGTTCTAAGAATATCTTCAACAATTTGAATGGTCCTTTAAGATTGGTCGTCTGTTTGAGGGTGAAAGGTCGTACTAAGTTTGACTTTGGTAAGAAGGCCCTTTTGGAAGGACCTCTAAAAGTACGAAGTAAATTGAGCATCTCGATCTGAAATAATGGCCAATGGAACCCCAAGAAATTTCACCAACTCATGAATGTAAAACTTGGTGTAATCTTCGGCACCATAGGTTATCTTGATTGGTAAGAAGTGAGTCGACTTTGTCATTCTATCAATAATAACCCAAATAGAATCGAAATGTCTCCTAGTATTAGGCAAGCTAATCATGAAGTCCATGTTGATTTCTTTCCACTTCCAAGTGGGGATCTCAATATCTTGTTCTAGGCCATCCGACCTTTGATGTTCGGCTTTGACTTTTTGGCAATTATGGCAACCAGGCTACAAACTTCCCAATATCTCTATTCATATCACCCTACTAATACACTTTTCTAGAATCTCTATACATATTGGTAGAATCGGGGTGAATGGAATAAGATGAGTTATGAGCCTCTCTCAAGATTAAGTCTCTCAACCCATCTACATCGGGCACACATAGCTCATCTTGGTACCTAAGAATGTCATCTCCCCCTTGGGAGAAAACCTCCACATTGACATCCTTCACCCATGACATTAATTTCACCAAAGCGGGGTCAAGGTCTTAATTCATCAATTAAGGAGGACTTGGAATCATCTACTATCACCACACCTCCATTTTTGGCTTCATTCAATTTAACCTCCAATTTGGCCAACCAGTGGACTTATTTTGCCAATTCATTATTGCTATCCTTAATATGATCCACACTCTCTATGAACACCCGACTTAGGGTATTGGCCACAACATCATCTTTGACCAGATGGTAGTACACACTCATGTCATAATCTTTAAGGAATTCTAACCACCTCCGTTGCCTCAAATTTAGATCTCTTTGGGTGAACACATATTGTAGACTCTTATGGTCGGTCAACACATCTACATGAACCCCATATAAATATTGACGTCATATCTTCAAAGAAAATACCATGACCACTAATTCAAGATCATGGGTAGGATAGTTATGCTTGTGCACCTTTAGTTTCCTAGAAGCATAGGCTACTTTGCCATTTTACATCAATACACACCCCAAACCGATTCTCGAAGAATCATAATAAATCACAAACCATTATAATCCTTCCAAAAGAGCCAAAATAGGAGTGTGCATAAGCTTGTCCTTCAAAGTTTAGAAGCTCCTTTCACATTCGTCGGTCCATACAATATTTTCCTTTTTTTGTGTCAACTGTCAAAGAAGAAGAAATTGAGAAAAACCCATTCACAAATCTCTGATACTACCCCGCCAAGCCCAAGAAACCCCTAATATTCATTGGAGTCAAGGGTCTAGGACAATTTATTTCCACCTCCGTCTTTTTTGGGTCCACTTTGTTCCCTTCATCCGACACCACATACCCTAAGAATGTAACTTTCCTCAACCAAAATTCACATTTGTCGAACTTGGAAAATAATCTTTCTTCCCTCAATGTTTGCAACACTACCCTCAAATGTTTCACATGCTCCTCTTCACTTCGAGAATAAATCAAAATATCATCAATGAATACCACCACAAACATATCAAGATAGGATTTGAAGACCCTATTCATGAGATCCATAAATATCGTTGGAGCATTAGTTAGGCCCAAGGAAATCACCAAAAATTCAAAGCGCCAAAATCTAGTTTGGAAGGCCTTTTTGGGAATATCACACTCCCTCACCCTCAATTGATGATACCTGGACTGAAGGTCAATCTTTAAGAAGTGGCTAGCCGCTTGAAGTTTATAAAATAGGTCATATTTCCTTGGTAAAGGATAGTTGTTATTTATGGTGACCTTAGTGAGTTGCCAATAGTCGATGCACATTCTAAGTGAGCCATCCTTCTTTCTTACAAATAACACTGGTGCACCCCAAGGTGACTTACTAGGCCTTATAAATCCCTTCTCCAACAAGTTTTTTAATTGGTCCTTCAACTCCTTTAACTCCATCGGGGACATTAGGTAGGGAGGAATGGAAATGGATTGAGTACTGGGTAGGAGGTCTATACAAAAATCTATCTCCCTTTTGGGAGGAACATCGGTAAGCTCATCTAAGAAAACATCAAGAAACTTGTTGACCATCGAAACTGACTCAATAGGAGTAACTTTAGACTTAACATCCCTAACTCTTACAAGATTATAAATGGAACCCTTGGAAATCAATATTTGAGCTTTAAGAAAAGAGATGAACCTACCCTTAATCACCAAATCATGACCTTCCTACTCAAGGACTAGTTTATTAGGAAATTAGAATCTAACTTATGAGTCCTATAATCAATGGTAGCATGATATGCATGTAACCAATCCATCTCAAGAATAATGTCAAAATGTACTATGTCAAGTTCAACAAAATCACAAGGCAAGACTTTATGTAATATAGGCATGGGATAATCCTTATAGACTCTTTTAGCATGACTGGACTCACTGATGGGGGTAGACACCTCAAAGGGTTCACACAACAATTTGGGATACACATGAAACTTATTAGAAACAAATGGAGTAATGAAAGAAAGAGTGGCACCCAGATCTAATAAAGCATGTACATCAAAATCATAAACCTTTAATATACTAGTAACAACATCAGAAGCCTCATCCACCCCTTGTCTCCCTTGGAAAGAAAAAACATAGTTAGGATGTGGATCACCTCCTTGTTGGCCACCTTGCGCCCTTTGATCACCATGGGCACCTTGTCCTTGATAATAACCATCTCTACCCTTGTTTGGACAATCCACAGTTTTGTGGCCCATTTTTCCACATTCAAAGCATGTACCTATGTTCCTCCAACATGTGACATTATGATTCCTTCCATATTTTGGGCACTTAGGATGAGTCATTCCACCATTGCTACCTTGAGCTGGTTGGGAACCCTATAATTCACAAATTATTGGCCTTGAGCATTGGAGGACCCTTGGACTTGGGATTTGTGGCCTTATTGGAAACGACCACCTTTATTGCCTTGGAATCTGCCCTATAATAAGCTCTTTTGGACTCTCCACTCCTCCTCTTTTAAAGATTTTTCCCTTTTAGTTGTTCAGCGTATGTCATGAGCTAAGATATATCCATATCCCCTATGAGCATGATGGTACGACACTCTTCATTGATCAAATCGGAAACACCCAAAATAAACTTATGTATTCTTACGCTAGCATCGACGACCAAGTGAGAAGCATACTTTGAGAGATCATTGAATTTAAAGGAATACTCCCTCACACTCATAGATCCTTGCTTGAAGTTCATAAACTCTGTCATCTTTGCTTCCCTTAGCCCAATCGAGAAGAAGCGATCGAGTAAGGCAACTTTGAATTCTTCCCAAGGAATAGCCTCATCATCTACTCTATCCATCTTCCATTGGTTGTACTATATTTGAGAAAGGCCCTTGAGTTAGTAGGCCGCTAATTTCTCTTTCTCTTCCAAACTTACTCCCATAACAACCAAGACTTTATACACCTCATCGATGAATACTTGGGGATCTTCTTCCACTTTTGAGCCGTAAAACTCCGAGGAATTCATCCTTGTGAAATCCTTCACTATTGAGGCGGGTGTAGGAGTATGAGGAACTTGAACTCCTTGGTTGGCCACGGACCTTTCCAATTAGGTGACCACGTTTTGGTACTCAGCATGAGTGACTCTCTCTTCTTCCTGGGAGACTTGTGGAGCCGGAGGGGCTAGTTCATCCTCGGGAGTGGGAACTCATTGTACCATTCCTTTTGGTGGAATGATCTACAAGAGAAAAAGACCACCCATTAGAGATAGGAAACTTTAATTCAAATTTAAATCACGACATAGAATATGAAGAAGCGAATCATTTCCTAAAATGCCTCATATCCATAGTTGTGGCACGCTTCACAACCATGGACAAGATTCTACTTAACACAATGTGTTGGATTTCAGAGGACCCTTTTAGAAACCTAGTGCTCTGATACAAAGCTTGTCATGACCCAAGATTAGGGCCTAGAAGTGACACGACGAATGGGGAACCCGAAGGGACCCCAAACAAGCCTTGTAAACATGGATGACACATCCTTGGTTTTGGTAAAATATAATTTGAACAATAAATAAGCAATAAATAATTTCTAAGGGAAATGGGACTTTGGACTCACGCTATGGGGATGTCATAGGGACTTAGGACTTTCTTCACATAATCAAAAACAAGCATCAACACATAGAGGGAAACAGGGACTAAGGAAGTCTTTCATAATATATAAACATAATAAGAGTCGAGCTCATCACATACATAACCATATCTATAATCCAACAACACCTCTACTCATGAATGGAATGGGGACCAAGACATCTATCGGACTCACCCTCAAAAGATAGCATCCAAAAATAGATAAAACTAAATAAAGCATGAAAGTAAGTGGATATTGTCCACGAAATGGAGGACTCACCAATAGCAATATTCAACTGGTCCACTTAGCCACGTGGAGGAGGAAGATGAATAGGAGCGTTGGTTCCTACATGGTTAGGTAATATAGGCAAAAAGTATGTGTTAGTACTTGGAATGTAGTACATATGTAGGATGCACTGCAAGAAGGGACATAAGCCATAATTAAACAATATGCTTAAACATAATCGACAGACATAGACTCAATATGACATGAATGATAAATGTTTAGTCAAAACAAGCATGATAATCACCAAGCCACATGACATATCATACATAGGTGGGAGAGGACCATAACCGACATGTAAGACCAAGCGAGCTACTATTTGGAATCTCGATGTTGACTCTACACCAGACTAGGAGTGGTCTATTTTTCCAAGGTCTACCAAACACTTACCTTACGACATAGCCTTTTCAAAAAAGGCCCATATATCCCTTACCTTACCATACTACCTTTTTGGTAGGTGGTAAGACGTGTACTTACCTTGTGGCATTGCCATTTAGTTAGGTACAAGTCCGCATAGGGAATCAATAACATGAACCTATGGTGGCACATAGTTTAGGGACAATGGGAGACTCTAAGGTCCTCTTGATGCTAGGTCACAATCCCACAGAATACTCAAAATATAATCATTGTCATAACACGCGTAGTCTCAAAACATCATGATATCATTCTTGGAGTAGCTCATCAAACATAGCTTATAGCATCAAATATAGGGTTTAACATCATTCTTGACATTCATATCATGCTCATGAGCTCATAGTGTACTTGTTAGCCCTCTTAATAGTCTCAACTTGCATAACATACATATCTTACCATAAGGCATTCATTACTTAAGAAACTTAGCATGCATCTTGGATCAAATCATGGTGGGTGCATACACATAAGCTTGAAACCATGCAATTCATGAGTAAATGTCATGATAGGAGTAAAATAAAATCCTTAAGCATTATTCAAAATAACGCACCAAAAGCATAATAAGATTTTGTTAGGGTATCATCAAACCCTCATTTAAATCATAGATTTCACATGATATTTCATTTCATAATAATAATCAAAAATAAACCATCATAAAATACATCATAATATCTTCACGTGGAAAAATTCATAAAACCATCATATGTTACCATAACTTGATTATAAATGAAAGAGAGGATTTAGTTAAGCTTTGTAAAGGAATAGTCTTCACAAATAAAAACCCACATACCTTGGTGATTGGAGATGGAAAAATCTTGTGGAAAATGAAGAGAAACTCGAAACCCTAGCTTGTACCTTCTCTATGAAGACCTTGAGGAACATGGGAGTGTTTCGAGGAGTTTTAGGACTAGGTTATGGGAGAATGAATTGGAATGAGATTGTTTAGGGTTGTATAAGGCTAGAAAGGGTCTCATTTGAAGCTAAACGATGTGGTATAGGCCTAGTAAATTAGGAAAATTCAAATTTTCCCTTAATAAAAATCTGCCAGACAGAACCACGAGACTTTGTTATCGGTCATGGTCCAGTCCACGGGTTGTGGAGAGAGAGGTTTCATCTGGTAACATTTTGGACCCTCAAAAACTTTCTCTGAATCTCAATCTAAGACACTGTTTTAGCCTGCCAACCGATGTATGATCATCTGGTATCTCGTCTCCCAACTTCAGAAACCAATATTTTTACCAAGTCTGGCCTTTATTCCATGAGCTTAACCTATGGCCCGTGGAATAACCTACGACCGGTAGACTCTTTCGTACATGGATGGTCCTCCAAACTTGAGCTATCGGAATAGCACACTTAGGATCCACGAACTAGATCACGGCCCATATATTAATATAAAGCCCGTAAGACCCTTCGTGAAGACAATTGATACTTAGAAAATTTCCAAGATTTATTTTACTTTGCACCTTCATACTTTCCAACATATGGGGCCTTTACAAATCACATTAAGATAGGGTCTTGATCTTGCTTTTCCTTCACCTCCACTACTAGAGTGATGCATACCCATTGTGCACGATAACTTTACCTTCACCAAATTTATCTAGTTGAACTCCCAATTATGCCAGTTTGTGAACCTCTCTAGCCGACCCTTTCTTCTCTTCTTCCACATGAGTGGTGCTCCCCATTGATAGCCCGCTAAGAGCATCAGTAACTACATTAGCTTTACCTGGATGATAGAGGATGCTCATGTCATAGTCCTTAAGCAATTCCAACCATCTTCTCTGCCTCAAATTAAGATCCTTCTGGGTGAGGACATATTGCAGGCTTTTATGATTTGTTAATACATCAACATGCACTCTATATAAGTAGTGGCGTCATATCTTGAGAGCAAACACCACTGCTGTCGATTCTAAGTCATACGTGGGATAATTCTTCTCATGTACATTGAATTATCTAGAAGCATAAGCAACAACTTTACCCTTTTGCATCAATATGCATCCCAATCCCACTCTCGAGGCATCACAATAAATAATGAATCCATCAATTGTAGTAGCCTACCAAACCCAAAAAGCTTCGTAACTACTTTAATCTTTTAAGTGTCCACTTGTATACCATTACATGAAACTACATGGCCTAGGAATACCATAGATTTGAGCCAAAATTGATACTTTGAAAACTTAGCATACAACTCATTATCCTTGAGTGTTTGTAAGGAAATTCTGAGGTGATTAGCATGCACCTCCTCATCTCTGGAATACATCAAAATATCATCGATGAACACAATCATGAGAATATTAAGGTACTATATGAATACTTTGTTTATCAAGTCCATAAAGGTTGCAGGTGCATTTGTCAACCCAAAGGACATTACCAAAAACTCAAAGTGACCATATCGGGTTAAAAAAACTATCTTTGGGATGTCAAATTCTCTCACTTTCAACTAATGATAGCCTGATCTGAGATCTATCTTGGAGAAAACAGTGGCACCCTAAAGTTGGTCAAACAAGTCATCATTCCTTAGAAGGGGATACTTATTCTAAACAGTTACCTTATTCAACTGGCAATAGGCAATACACATTCTGAGGGAACTATCCTTCCTTCTCACGAATAGAATTGGTGCACCCTATGGAGAGACACTCAGCCTAATAAAGCCCTTCTTAAGTAAATCTTTCAACTGCTCTTTCAACTCTTTCAACTCAGTGGGGGCCACTCTATATGGCCGAATAGAGATATGTTATGTGTCTAGAAGAACATCAATCTCTAAGTCAATCTCCCTATTAGGAAGGACTCCAGGAAGATCCTCAGGAAATATTTCCAAGAACTCATTCACAATCAGGATGGACTCAAGGGTAAGAGACTCAATATCATCAAACATAACTCGCACAAAGTGATAGATACATCCTTTAGAGATTAGATTTTTGGACCTTAGGTAGGAATAAACTTACCCTTTGGTGCAATAGAATAACCCTTCCTCTCTAGAACTGATTCATTCGGGAATTGAAATTTAACGATTTGAGTCCTACAATCGATGGTGGCATAGAAAGCATGAAGTCAATCCATGTCAAGGATCACATCAAAATCAACCATCTCTAACTCTAGTAGGTCAGTAAGAGTATTGCTATGATAGATGGACACCACACAATCTCTATAGACTCTTTCGACCCGAATGGACTCATCAATAGGAGTAAAAATAGCAAAGGGTTCAAGTAAGCACTTAGGAAGAATCTCAAATCTACTATCCACATATGGTGTCAAAAATGATAGAGTTGCTCCCGGATCAAGAAATGCATAATAATTAAAAGCAAAAACTCAAACCATACCCGTCACAACATCTTGTACAGCCCCTTGATCCTGTCGGTTCCCCATTGTATACAGATGATTTGTTCCACTGCCTGTCCCTGGTGTAAAACTTCTCTGATTTCCTTTGGCTGGTGGTGATGTAGTAGAAGACTGGCCTTATTACCCCACATCGAACATTCTTTCTAGAAGTGACCTGGTTGGACACACATAAAATAGTCATTTCCTCTCTCTAAACACTCTCCCAAATGTATCCTGCCATGTTTTCCAAAAGATGGATTCTCTTTCGAATCAAGGGTCAAACTAGTCTGAGACTGAGGATCCTGTGCTCTGGAGTTCTGTTGACCTTGGGAGTTCTCATCATACTTGTTACTCGGAGTTGGCGCACTGGTTAAGGATGTTACATAACTATTAGATCTCTTATGAAAGTAGGACTTATCTCTGTTACTTTGCTTAGGTTGGTTAGGCTTAAGCCCTCCTGACTTAGCCTTCTTACTCAAATGCTCATCCCTATCCCTCTACTTATCTTTCTCTAATTGTTGTGCATAGACCATAAGTTTGGAAATGTCCATATCTGGGATCAGTAATGTCTTGTTGCACTCTTTCTTCATATGTTTGCCCAATCCAGATATAGACTTCCTCATTCTTACCCTCATGTACTGGACCATCTCTGGAGCATACCTAGATAGTTGGATGAACTTAAGGCTATACTCTTTGACCATTAATACCTCCTGCTTTATGTTTACAAATTCTTTAATCTTAGCCTCCCTCAACTCTTACGGAAAGAAGTGATCAAGGAAGGCATTATCAAATTCACTCCACTCGGTAGGTTCAACATCCTCACCTTGAATCTCTTCCCATTGGTTGTACCAGACATTCGCCATATCCTTAAGCTGATAGGAAACAAGTTCAACTCCCTCAATTTTAGTCCCATGCATGGCTTTCAAGATTTTTCATATCTCATCAATGAAATTTTGAGGGTCTTCCTCGACCTTTGACCCTATGAAGACCGGTGGATTCATCCTAAAAAAATCCCTAAGTTTGATTATAGCAGTGGGCTCCTGGGAACCAGAAGTAGGAGCCTGTGAACTTCGATTCGCACTCTGAGCAGCTACCAGTTGAGTGAGCATAGTGATAACTTCTCTGAAATTAGCCTCTATAGTAGGGGCAGTTAGAACAGTAGGTACTTAGGGAGCCCCAATGGCTCTAGCAGGTCAACCTTGGCCTCTCGTCTCCATCTGACTAGTCACCTCTAGAGGGGGATCTCAGTGTTACTCATTGAGCCATCTCTTTGGGTGGAGGTATGCTTAGGAGGCATGATCTGCAAATGTGTAATGCACAAACCAGATAGATTTTTTAATAGAGTTAAACTCTATCGCACAAACTCAGAACACAAGAGAAGTGAACATTCCTAATGTCCCATAGTCTCCTTTTTATAAAATGTGTACACAACACACTCATAAATAAGGTTCTACTAGACGTGGCTTCATAGACTCCCTAGGACACTTGAACTTTGTGCTCTAACACCAAGTTTTTCATGCCCCGGGAGGGTACCCTTGGTGAGATTGGCATTTGAAGAACCATTGTTTATTCCTCAAGAGAACCATTTGGCCTCATCATCACATCGTACTCAATAGCGGAAGAAAGTGCTCAAGTAAATGACTATCAATATATAAAGAGCAATAATCTATCTCAAATAAATCATGACTAGTATGAAAGAGACTATCCAGACAATATCCAAATCAATAATCCCAATCTAGTCTATGAAGCCTTTATCTGTGCTATCTAGATGGTACCATGACAGGCCATGGCTACCCCAATCAAAAGGAAATAACAATACTCAATGAAAGATAAAAGGGCTCCTCCGAGTAGTAAAGAGGGTTCACCAAGTCTAAAAGCAGGACTCTAGACTTCAACTGTGCTCTTGATGAAGACCTTTATCACCTATATATGCATCATTAATGATGCAAGCCCAAAAGGACGTCAGTACATGAAATATACTAGTTTGTAAAATGGCTAAAAAAACAAGTAAAGCTCAAACTCATATCAGTCAACTCGACTCAGGAATCAACTCAACAACTCATAGTTCAACTCAATGAATCATGTAAGTTTAAAGTTTAAAATCATACTTTGAAAATAGACTTAGTGTTACGACACTCAGTTTAAAACATTGTATGCTCCATCAAGTGTTGCTTGGGAGTTTTTCTTAATCGACATATAATTCCACCACCTTTAGTTTGGTTATGCACAACGAATACGACGTTGTTTCCATGCCCATCCAATACAAGTCAAGGTAAAGAATGATCTCACATCTCTTAGATTCAAAGGAAATGTCCATCTTTTGGGATATTAGTCGCCCGAATTAACGGTGTAAATATCTTACGTTGGCAATGTAGTTTATGAGTTAGAGTAGTTATCTACTCACTCCCATATTGGTGCTTAATACTCCTCCCAAGACTAAAACATGCTCATGTCAATCAACTCAATCTCATCTCTTTATAATTTCTCCAATCAAGCTCAACTCAATTACTCAACCAATCAGATCATCAATCATGCATGCAGTCAAGACTCAAACTCAAACTCAAATAGTTATTTAGACTCCACTCAATCATGATCATCACATAAGACACATAAGATACTCATTAGCTATGCACATATACAGATAATATGCTCCTCATGCTTAATCATATTTAAGTTACTCAACTCAGACAATTACAGTCATGGTCTCAATTCAGCAGTGCTACAAGGGTTATATATAATGGTCCAATTTAGAGTTCATAGTACCAAATGCAAATTTTTTACACCAATATAATATGATAAGCATGTAACTCATCAATTCATTCATAATTATGCATTAAAAATCAAAATAAATGCAAGCAACTCAAAGATTAAGATCATAGAATTTTCAATATTCATCTTTTATACATAAAATCAACTCAAGTAGATGAAAGGGCGCGTGAATAGACTTATTCCAATGATTTAGTAAGCCTTACATACCTAAAATTTTGAAGAACGATAAACTCTTAGGCAATCTTCAATCACTCGCTCGTAACCCTAACTTTTCTCCCTTCCTTGATACTCTCTGGAATTCTAAGTGTTTTATGAGGACCAATACCCTTAGGGTACTGATAAGGAGTCCAAAATAAGTCTAAAACATCGTAGGTTTCAATTTAAAAGGATAGAAAAAGATGAAAATATCCCTCTTAAAAATTACCGAATGAAACCACAAAACCTCATCTATAGGTCATGGTTCCTCTTATGGGTCGTAAATGGCCTCTCATAGATGGGAGGTGTCTAAAAATTGAGTTACTAAAAATTGTACTTGGGGTCTATGAAATCCCTTTCTACGGGTCATAGATTGAATGATGGGTCATCTTGTTAATCGTGGTTCAAGATCCAGAAAGATTGATTTTTTGAATCATCAAACCACAAAGCCCATTCTATGGATCATGGATTGAAGTACAGTTCATAGAAGGACTCGTACATGGGCCTCAAACTTACAAACATTTTCCAAGTCACAAGCACTACCGAGGTCCCATTTATGGGTCGTAGATCACTCTACAGGCTGTAAATGACCCTTCGTGGTTTCCTCTAGTGACTTTTCATGGTCAATTTCTCAGTTTTTCCTGGAGGGGGTGTTACACAAGCATAATGTTGGAATCCAGGATAAACAGAGGCAACGACATTTCAAATGTTTTTGTTCCTATCTAAAACAAAGTTGTACCTTAACAATCACCAAATGTTATTTTAAAACATTCGAAGAACCAACTTTATGATTTATCATTCTCAGAATCAGCCACACTGTATGCAAGTGGCAAAATATGTCCTACAATTAGACAGAATTTGTTAATAATACTTATACATACATATATTAATTTAAATTTGATTAATTAACTATAGAAAACACACCCTCGGGATTCAATGTACTAGCTATCAACATGGTACCTTCGAATATTGATCTTATATGTGCACCATCAACTATCACTATTGGTCGACAATACTCCCAGCCTCTAATGTTTGCATCAAGTGCGATAAATTTATACAAAAAATAACCTTCATCTGTCTTTTTTAAATTCACTACTGTTCCTAGATATGTTTGTTCCAATATATATAAATATATTGGAATTTTGGCATAAGACTTATCAGGGTCCTCTCGCAATATACTAAATATTTTTTGCCTACCCCTCCAAGCTTGCATATATGTCAATGTAATCCCATGATCTCTTTTTATGTCTGCTGGTATACTGTAGCACCATCTCAAAAATTGTTATGTCCACAACAATTTGTGAAATAATAGTATTAAGCAATCCTTGAAATCTACTCGATGGATAAAAAATAACTCTTTCAATCTTATAATCAACATATCTACCCGTGAAGTCATCATAAGGTTGTAGATTTAAATGATAATTAAAGAAATAGAAAAAAATGATAAGTAATATATTTTTATACAGCTAATACACCAACCAATATCTACTATAACACCATTTAAAAAAATCAAATCATAGACTTATTTGCACAATTATTAACAATACTACACAAAAGAAAAGAAAAGAAAAGCTTCTTTAATAATATTATAATAAATAAAAATTAAAAAATAAATTATTAGTAATATCATTTTCCTTCCCCATAAAAGAAATGTTTAATGACATTAGTTCCTGATTTCAATAGTTAGTAAATTAAGATATTTGTTTAGTTATTGATTGTATTTTTAAAAAGTTTTATTTACTGTGCTTCGTATATTAGTAGATATATTTATATTTTATATTTGTGCCTATATTTGTGATTTTCAAAGAATCCGTTTTGTTGTTACATTTATTATTTTTTTTGTACTTTAATTAAGGGTTTATTAAGCACCATTTTCTATGCTAGTTAATATTTCATAGCTTTTTTTTTCTTTAGGGGTCGTTTGGTGTGATGGATAAGGAAGATTAATCCTGGGATAATTTTTGAGTAGGCCTCAATTCATTGTTTGGTTGTAAATGATGGGATAACTTATTCCAAGATTAATAATTAGTACAGAAAATTACATGGAATGTACCCAAATTGGATTGGTCTTTATTTTTTACCCTCATTAAAAAAAGTGTTGCAAAAATACCCTTTTTAAAATTTAAAATTATGCAAATGATGTTTCTACCCTTTCTGCCCTTTCCTTCTTCTCTTAATCTAGCAGAGCTCTTTTCTCGCTTCTTTTATGCAAGTTAATGTGTATTTGCTTTTTCTCCCATCTCATAAACCCTAATTTCATTACCAAAGTGTAACAATCTCTAATTCAGTAGCAATAATATCTAATTTCTCTTTCTTTTGTTTTTGTGGTTGTTGTTTGAAATCTCTATTTGAAACCCTAGTGCTGGACCAGACGAAGAAAATGATTTAATTCGTGAGGTATTTGTTCTTTGTGTACTTTTCTGAACAATGTCGACTCATCATGCAAACAATTTCAATTATATTATTGATCATACTGATTGGTTCAAATTTGAACCTGTTTGGAGAGGGGATTCAAATTTTCAAAGAACTATCAAATTTTTTGTGGATAATAATTGATTATCACTGTTGCAGAAAGGTATTTTTGGAAAAGTTATGCAATTACATGATTCAAATCCATCTGGAATGCTTTTGCACTGTATGCTTTTATGTGAAGTAAGTTGCAATAAGAAAGGTGTTATGGAATTTTGTGTGCAAGCCAATTATGTTGATTTCACGCGTGATATTTTTGGGGTTGTTACTGGTTTGTCGACAAAAAGTTTGAAGGGTGTTTTAGCAGAGGTTAGGGAGAAGGAGAAAATTGGTAGTCATCTCTTGAACACTTACTTTGATGGGAAAGGAAGTTTAAAGATGAAGGATTTAAAATGTTTTATGAAAACAAGGAAATATGAAGTTCTATCAGATGTAGATGCAATTAAACTTGTCGAATTATATATTTTGGGACGCGTTTTATTAGGTGGTAGATACGAAAAGGTGATTAGTGCTCAGCATATTATGTTATTGGAGGATGAACATTTATGTCAACAATTTGGATGGGGCGAGCTTTCGTTTGATGAAACTTTGAATTTATTGAAAAATGCTTTGAAAATAAATAGTCGTCCAACATCATACAATCTTGTTGGTTTTCCGTTTGCTTTTATGGTATGAGCTTGGGATATCTTACCCAAGTATAGAAAAAGTAATATAGAGATAGGTTTAGTTGAAAGGTCTCCTTTTATGCTGCGTTACCGATCTTGTAATAACCCCCACTACAAAACAGTCGTGAAGTTCTTTGAACCAGGAAAAAATCAAAAACTTCGGTTGTTAAGGCATTCACACTTGAGCATGAGTTGCCACCTGAAGACGATAGTTCTGACTAGAGATTTGATGCTATAAATGATCGACTTGATGTATGCATTCCTTCTTGAACTCTGATCTAGCTTATATGTTATTTGTTTAAATTGATATTTGTAACATTTTAATCTATTTTGCGTGCAGAAACTTCAGAGAATATCTTCAAAAAAATTTAATATGATCTTGAATGAGCATAAGTTTTTGAAGTCGAAACTTGCAGAAATTAAAAAATTGCTCTTAGGGAAGGCTAAATCAGATGAAAATTTGAAAGAAACGACTCAAGTTGGTTATGGTTCTTCCCCTGTATCTCCACGTCCTCATTTTGACAATGTGCTTCCTCATAGAGATACTTTGAACAGTCAAATGTTGGTGATACTATACCAACTGAACGAGTTGATGAAGCAATCGATACTAAACAATATGATGACGTTGAGAAACTGACAAAGGATGACGACATTGTAAGTATAGTCTTTTCTGTACATCATGTTAATTTTTGTAAAATTTTGTCAGTGATTCTTAAGTTTTATACTTAAGCTAAGTGTCATGAATTGTATGTATTCAACACATTTTGTTTTTTAAAAGAAATGCAGTATAATTTTTTTATATTATTCAATAACAGCTTGGCAGTGTTGATAGAGGAAACATAATTTGTCGTGGTGCTTTCACTTCAGAAGAGGAGTGCCAAAATGAGAAATATTGAGGAATTTAAATATGTAAACTGACAACATGTCTCCAACATATGTGTTGATGATGTTTTTGGAGATGGAATGGATGTGTATGGCGCTTTGGGCCAAGATACTTCTGGTAGTAGAGAAATTATTGAGGGTACTACGCACTTTGACAATGTTGATTCAATAATCATGGGTGTTGTTTCAACTATATCTGTACCCCCTGCTAGTTTACCAGTAACTCCTGCTGTTAAATGTTCTGAAGATGAACAATCTATAAGTGTTACACAATTGAGTCTAGTTGTTTGTTCGTGTTTCAAGAAATATATGTTTATTGCTTCTTTATTAATTTGTGGTTATTTTCAGAATTACTTCAATTTCTTTATACTAGTAATATAATATATTCTCACGCGTATATTTTTGGAAACTATCTGCAATTCCAAGTTGAGGATGTAGTATATCAACTTCGTAACATTTATTAGCCACTAAATGTAATTTTGCTGAAGTAGTAGCTCTTATGACATTGTTGTTGCCTGTGAGTAGGTATTTCTCGTTCTTCAATTGCGTCTTGATTGAGCCAGTACCATATTATTCAGGTATCGTGAATCACTGGACGGGGTTGAGCCACTTCTGGTTTGAAACTGATTTGGTTAGCTGATATCTATAGCTTATAAGTTTAAGTTCAGGGTCTGGACCACTCTGTATGGTAGTAAAACAGTTGAAATTACACTTACATTAGTTATAGTGTTTACCTAGTTAGTCTATAAGGATGTTTGTAATGTGTATGAGATATAGTACATTTAATTTTAGGTTTGTTCTCTTAACTTTTCTTGGAACTCATATTGTCTAGTGTTGAAATGATGAGCTTGAGTGTTGAGGCATAATTGATTGGTTGAATAAAGGACAAGTTTTCCTACCATTTGTTATTGTCATCTTGTAGCAGAACATGAAGATTTCGTTTTGGGAGTAAATTGGGCAGAGGAATACAATGGAAAGGACCACGATTATTAAAAAAAATAAAAAAGTGCGAGAAAGGGGAAATGGCATAGGAATGAACAAGTGTAGGAGATAGTGAAAAGTAAATATTTTCTCTTGTTTATTTTGAGAGTTAGAGAGCAGAGAAGCCTATGTATTGATCAAAAGAACATAACGACCCTTCACATATATATACAGTGTGATATACTAGTACTCTAATATATTTTCACTAGTATATTTTTGAAGTTGTCTCTAGTCCCTAGTTTAATGTATTTTGTATTTTTTTTCAGCGTGATGAACAATCAAATTCTGAACTTGATGTCTCTCAGTTGAAAGTAAAATCATACAGTCGAAAAAAAAATGTACCACACCAGTAAGTGCTTCGAACATTCATTATGAAGATGATGAATTGGCGAAGACAAAGATGAATGAGATTGAGCTTTCGAGATCACCTGCTACAGAAGCAAGAGTAAAAGACGTCAGTCCTGCGAAAGTGGTTCGCCAGAAATTTACAGGAAAATTAGTCAAATCTCCATATGTGATAGTTTTTTATTCGGGGGCATCGAAGCGTATTTTTGATGTCAAGCATCCTTTCACTTGCGACATTGATGAATTTGATTCCATGTCATCTTTGGCCCAAGAGTTTTGTACCTTCATCTATGATGGGATGAATAAGTCAAAACGGTAACTTTACTCACTTTAAACTTTTTATGTTCTTATTTTTACACTTGTGTAAATGTTCTGATTGTAATTTGGTGGAATGTCATTGGCTTGTGGTAGCGTAATTAACGATACTTGTTAGTATTGGATCTAAAAAACTGTATATCCAGTATTATGTGAATTTTGAGATATAAGTTGCACGTGCATGAAATCTTACACTGATCTATCTGAAAATTATACTAAATCTAATAGTTAAAGTGTTGCAGCTTGTAGGTACATATTTTTGTAGCTACTTTATACATTTTTAATCTATTAAGTTGAAGAAAGATCTACTTTCTTGTACAAATTTGTTCAGTGTTCTTTTTTTTTTGTCTCAGCACTTGGATGTTATCTTTTAATATTTGAGAAAGAAGGCTAAATATACACCCAATGATCTTGTGAGATTTACTTCAACTGATTTCATCTTCCATAACAAGCTTTCTGATCTGTATGTGGAGTTTGTGAAAAATGGGAAAGATTTTTCAGTCATACCCAAAGAACATGAAATTGAGGAGTATGTTAGAGGGTTTTACTGTGATGTGAATGTAGCGTGGCACAAGGTTGACCACGTCTTGTTCCCAATTTATGTTCAGCGAGGAAAAGCTAAAGTGGGACACTAGATTTTGGGAGTATTCAGTTTCAGTGATTGGTGTATTCATATTTATGATTCCAACCGCACAACTGCTAATGATAAACTTGTGAGAAAAGTGATGTTACCTTACACAGATTTGATACCACACTTCCTGGAAAGGTCTAATTTTTATGTTGATAAGGGCATTGTGAAATCTCAAAGTGATGAGTAGCAGATTAAAATGGTTGATAACCTGACACAACAAAGCAATTGGTATCTTTTTCTATGCATTTCTTAGATCATTATTTTTTAATTTACTAATTTACCTTTAACTCGTGTATAATATGATTTCCTTTGTTTTCAGTGATTGTGGAGCTTTTGTTGGTGCATTTACTGAATATATTATTCATGATAGAACAATTTCAAAGGATGTTGATATTGACCTAGTTCGCATGAGATATGCAACCTTATTATGGGATTATGGAAGAAACAAATAAGAGGTTGATGCAATGAGCAATACATCAGAAAGGGTTGAGAGATATTTTGGAAAGAGGAAGAGAGAATGTCTGAAAAAATAGTTTAATTCTTGCAGCTATATTTTTGTAGAATTATTGCAATCAATACTTGTTGATTGACTTGATTTTTTTGATGTGATAATGTAAAGCACAGACAAAATTTATAAGATGCTATTTTCTTAGAGGATTGTAGATAATGTAATGCACAAAAAAATATTTGCAGTATAAAGAAAGTGCTGGGAGGGTGTAGTTATAATTTTTTACAAAAATTCAATTTATTTTGGTGTTTGTAATGACCTGAGAAAGCCTAAAAAAGATTCATCTTTTTTGTTGGGCTTCATATGCACCAGTTGTGCGAGATCTTGTCCATGACACATAAGTTGCTCTAGTTGTTGTCTTTAAGTTAAGTGTTTGTGTGTTTGATAAGTTATGTTTACATTTAACAGTAGAAGATCTTGCCTATAAGGTAGAAATTAATTTTTTTAATTTATACAAATTGTTTGTTAGATCCATTACTAATAAAAAAAATTTGTTTGATAAATGTCTTTTTAAATAAATACTTTTTAAAATTTCAAATTGGATTTAGTGGAATAGAGTTTGTGAAATGAAACATAGTTGTTGCCTCTAAGGCAAATGTTTTAGCATGTTTGATAAGTTATATTTACGTTCACCAGTGCAATCTCTTGCGTACAAGGCATAAGTTAATATTTTACAAGGCCTTGGTATAGTGTTTACTCAAAAGCAAAACTTTTAGTTCTAGTGTCCCATAAGCTATACTCACATTCAATAGTGCAAGATTCTATCCTTGAGGCATAAGTTAATTTGTTACCTACGCTGGTGTAATTGTTGCCTCAAAGGCAAGAGTTATAGCATGTCCGATAAGTTATACTTACATTCAAAGATAGAAGATCTTTCCCATGAGACATAAGTAGGTATTGCTTTAAAGAAAAGAGTTATAGTGTAGCTCAAAACTTATAGTGTGCACAATAGTGCAACATTTTACCCATGGGGCATAAGTTGCTTTTGTTGTTGCCTTTAAGTCAAGGATTTTAGTGTTTCTGAGGCATAAGTTAATTTGTTACTTGTCCTGGTGTAATTGTTGTCTCAAATACAAGAGTTATAGCATGTCCAATAAGTTATACTTACATTCAAAGAGGCAAGATCTTACCCATGAGGCATAAGTAGGTATTGCCTTAAAGGCAAGAGTTATAGTGTAGCTCAAAACTTATAGTGTGCACAATAGT
>JBCEWC010004375.1:0-27515 GCA_038996855.1 Solanum aculeatissimum | reverse complement strand
ACAAAATGCGTAAGAGCTCTCCCCCGGATTACCTTTAGAAGCACCATCACAATTACACTTCACTTGTCCAATACTAGGCCTTCTCCATACGATATTCTTTATGTATATCTTTGGCTTATACTGTTGAAATACTTGAATAATCTTCTCCCATCTGCTTGGACATTTAACCCAAGGATATAAACATTTAATGAACTGATAAACATTGTTTTCACACTTATGATCAGTTACATTAGTGTAATATCCTTGCCATGTCTTCTAGCGTTTCTTCTCTTCCATAATTCCCATAAAACCACTGTAGGGATGATCTTGTATATTGTTATTAATTTCACTGTACCCCTGAATTCCCACCGTTGTGTAATCATCTTATGAAGATGTACACCTTGTACTTTCAACCCGGCACAATTGGCAAGATAATCCCAAAGTTTCTGAGCAATGGGTGCTCTTAGAAAAAGATGCTCCATTGTCTCTTGTTGATATTCATCACAACAATAACACCTAGACACTATCTGAATTTTCATACCATGCAAATTATCATCCGTAGCAATCCTCTTCTTCCACAGTCTCCATAAAAAGAAACTAATCTTAAATGGTAGTCCTTTTACCCAAATATTGGTGAGCCAATCCCATTCTTCCCTCTTTTTCCTGATATTGTGAAAAGTTGATTTAACAGTAAACTCGCCCACAGTGTTCCTCATCCACCATACGGTGTCACATTGTTCAGACACAATAGGTTTGATATTTTCCACAATGTGAATCACCATCTCCTCTGAAATGTGTTCCTTTAGCTTATCCAGATTCCAACCTGTATTCCCAATGAATTCTTTTACCTCTAAATCAAAGTCTTCCTGTCCACCCTCCTCTATAAAGTATAATGCCCCTTGTTGAGTCCAATTATCAAATCAAAAGTTGCACGAACCCCCTTTAATCTGCCACCAAGTTAAGTGCTCCATATCATCTTTCACTTCCACTAATCTTCTCCACACATGTGATCCTCCTCTACCTTTTGCCATAACAGGGTGATTCTTCTTACAATATTTATTCCACATAAAGGACCCCCAAAGAGAATTTATCCCCACTCTAAAATTCCACCACAATTTAGCAAATAAAGCTTTGGATACATCAAATAAGGACCTGAATCCTATTCCCCTTCTTTAACAGGATAACACAAATTCTCCCAAGCCACCCAATGTTTTCCCCTTACTCCACCTGTTTTACCCCAAAAGAATTTAGCCATAAGCTGATGTAATCTGTTAATAACTCCTTTTGAATTTATATTTTACACTTTAAAAAAAAATGTAATTTTAATTGGCTAAAATAAATAATAAAAGCAATAAATTATTTTTGATATGATGAACAAATAAAACAAAGAAAAACTTAATGGGCAACAATCTCAATCAATTCAATGTACAGTATTGACATCAAATTTTGGCCTAACATTTCTAGAAATTTATACTTTTTATATTGTTATTTTAAAATAGTTTAAACTACTTTTTTGGCGATTTTAGATTAATTTTTGATAATTACTCTTATTTTTAAAATATTAAAATTTTAATAAGTTTAATTTTGAATTTTAATTGATTTTAATTTTAGAATTTTATTGAATTTTAAAATATTATTTAGTTTTATTAAATTATTATTTTGTGTTAAATTGTATTTTTTATATATATCATTAATTTTATTTGTTTATATTCATTTTATTATTTTTAACGTAGTTTATAAATTTATTTTTTGTATTGATAAAAATTGCACGTGAATATTTAATCGACCTATAATTTTGGACCCACAATTTTGAGTCCATTAGGTTTAGGTTGTCCATATAACTCTTTATATTAGTCACAAAAATAAGCGGGTGTAATTTCCAAATTTGAAAAACTCCAATGAATTATTGTCTTTTCCATTTTTGTATGACCAACCGCCCTCTCATCTCCTCTATGCCTCACCGGAAAATATAATCCTCAAATAGTTCATACTCCTTATCAGAGAAAACCCATCATTCTTTGTCGTCCCTCCATTGTTTATCACCCCTTGCACTACCGCAACCCCCTTCTCCTCCCCTTGCCTCATCGAAAACGCCCCGCAAAATTCACCCCCACCGTACCTCTCCTCGTTGTCTTCCTTCCTTCCTCCCACCAAAATGAATCAGAAAACATGGCCGTCATCCAACTCTGATTCAGACGACCCTGCTCGTTTCATCGCTTTTCCCTTCATTAGAAAACAAATTCATCTTCAAAATCATTCAATGAAAAATTCCTTTTCTGATCACTCTAAAAAATCACTATAACAATTCCTGCATTGCCATCATCATCATGCAAGTCTAGTAGTAGTAATAGTAATAACCCTACAATCAAGACTATTCTCAGCTTCTCTATGATGTTCTCTTGAGAATTACTACTACTTTTACTCTATCGGATGTACAGACAATTTCTCTGGTGTGCAAGTCTTGGTGTGATCCACTTTAACCTTTGATAGAATCTATAGTTTTTCTCAGATGGGGTAGAAGATTTAAGCATGAAAGAGTTGGAGTTAAGACTAATTTGAGTAAAGCTCTTGATTCATTTCTTAAAGGAGCTGCTCGTAGGTCTACGCTAGCTAGGGTGGATGTTAGGTTACTTTATTGGGAGATGGAAAAAAATAAAGAAGGGATTAGTTTGTATAGAAAAGTTGTTGAACTTGCTGACCATGTTGGTCAGTGCAATTTAGGGATTTCACTCTTGCAAGTGAACCCTTTGGATCCTAAGGAAGCTGTTAAATAGCTTTATAAAGCTTCCCTTGCAGGTCATATTAGAGCTCAGTACCAGCTTGCACTTTATTTACAGAAAGGTCACGGTCCGAATAGAAATACCCAGGAAATGGCAAAGTGGTACATGAGGGTAGCGGACAAACAATAATATCTATGTACCACTTTGCCATTTCCTGGGTATTTCTATTCGGACTGTGACCTTTCTGTAAATAAAGTGCAAGTTGGTACTGAGCTCTAATATGACCTGCAAGGGAAGCTTTATAAAGCTATTTAACAGCTTCCTTAGGATCCAAAGGGTTCACTTGCAAGAGTGAAATCCCTAAATTGCACTGACCAATAAAGTCACCAAGTTCAACAACTTTTCTATTCAAATGAATCCCTTTTTCTCTTTTCTCCATCTCCCAATAAAGTAACCCAACATCCACCATAGTTAGCATAGACCCATGAGCAACTCCTTTAAGAGATGAATAAAAAGTTTTACGCAAATTATGCTTAACCCCACCTCTTTCATACTTAAACCTATTACCCCATCTGAGAAAAACCATAAGTTCTCTCAAAGGTTGAAGTGCATCGCACCTAGACTTGCACACCAGAGAAATTGCTGATTAAAATTAAATCAATCAAAATTAAAAATTAAACTAATTAAAATTCTAATATTTTAAAAATAAAAATAATTATCAAAAATTTAATCTAAAAATAACAACATAAAAACTATGAATGTTTAGAAATGTTAGTGCAAAATTGGATTCAACCTATAGAACTTGAGTTCTTTACTTTATTTACTTCAAAATACCTTCCCTAACTCAAATACCTAACACAAGCTTAATGCTCATCCGAATTCCTTCGTCATATCCCATTCATAATTTTCGTTATAGTATTTTAATTAGTGATGTCATGAAATGTTTTATTTTATAAAGTAGACAAATTATCCTCACAATAAATGTGTTTCCACTTTAAATTGCACACAAAATTTTATATCATGCATGTTAAAACTTTAATCCAAATAAATTTAATTTATAAATATTTGAAAATATATGATTATACACTCATATAATAGATATACCAATTAAATCCGTATATACTCTTATGACATCATTAGTTAGCTGAAAAAGAAAGACACATTTAGGGCATGACCTAACAATACCAAACAACAAAAATAAAATGTAGTGATTAGTTGGACATTAGATGCTGATCACATGTTTTAAGGTCCATAATATCTAATTATTTAAGTGTTAATTGATTCCGTCACATGCATGATATTATTGCTTATGACTCAGTTCCAGGTATTGATTACAACACAATTCTTTTTTTAAAAGATAAAAATCTCAAACTTGCAGACGTTTTTATTTTATTTTTATAATTATTATACTATAAATAAGCAAATGAAATCTCTCTGTCATTACGTACTTCGACTTAATAAGAAAATAATCATTCCTCGTTTTATTTATTGTTAACTTCTAATTACGTGTCTAATTTTTAGATTACACGTTCAAATCCAATCATGTCTCAGAGATCCCCTTTAATTATTATGCCTACTTGTCATATATTCTTCCCATAAATTTTAGTTTGCTCGAAATATTAAAAATAATATTACTAATATATAATGTTGATATTATTTGAGATTTGAAAGTGGAACATGAAATAAAATCGCAAATTATTTTACTATCTCAGAATTAGCTAGCCCCTCTATTTTCCAAGGTAGTATAACATTTGTCATTCAAGTATTTTATTTATATATTATAATCAAAATTTTTAAGCGTAGAGCGATAAAGGATAAATTTATCATTCAATTATTTCATCCATATATTAATGCCATAAATTTAAGTGTGGATTTATACAACGTAAATTGTCATTCAACTGTAGTAGATTATTCAGGTACTATACAAATTATTCAATTTTCTACTCAATATAAATTAATTTATAACCTATACTCTTTTCATCTCAATTTGTATCATGCTCTTTTCTTTTAATCAATTCACATAATTTTATATTTAATAACAATTGACTTTTGACTTTTTATCTTTTCTCTAATGAGATAATTTATACTGTATAAATATTTATAATTTATTTTGACCAATTTTTTTTTAAAAAAAAACGTCAGAATTTTTTTTCGTCCATAAATTGTGGGAGGGTCTACCAGTTTAATTTATGTTGAATTTTGGAACAATAACTAGACAAAATATTTAATACGATAAATTTTATTTTAAAAAAAGAATTAAAATACTACTCATCAAATATAATACTCCTACTAAATATACTAAATTTAATACATAAAAAATTTTCCAACCACATAAAAAAGGATAGAATTTATTCCAATGGCCAACAAATCCTACGTGTGACTGACAAAGAGAGAGAGAGAGAGAAAACTTTTTAAAAAAAACATTTTTTAAAAACTGAAGTGATTGCGTGAATGAATTGAGATCAGAGCCGTTAATTCCATTGACCTCGTTGATATAGTGACACCTCACCTATCGCGTAGAACAAGGAAAAGTCGCTTTTCAACAAATCAAACGCCACGTGGTAATATTTTCTTAATCCAAAAACACATATTTCCTTCATTTCATTTCATGTCGTACTTTTTGACTTTCAAACTTGTGGTCTAAAATTATGTGATTGAAAATTATTTTATTAAGATAATAGAGAAATTTTAAAATTAAATTATTTTTAATTAGAATAAAATAATATTCTTTTTAAAATAAATTTAAAAAAATGATATATAAAATAAAGACAAAGAGAATATTTCTTATTTATTATATACTTAATGATAACTATCATTATTTCATTCATATTTAGTTTCACTATTGGCAAAGATCCAATTATGAAAAATAATGTTTGGAGCATTATAAATTTATTTTTATATTTTTTAAACTTGATATCCATCAATCTAGACAAGTGAATTGGGACAAAAAGAAAATAGTATTCCCCTCTCTCATTTCATGTGTTATTTTTTATAATTCATCTCAAAATAATATTACTTTATTATAATAAAAAATAATTTATTTTTTTATTTTTAATGGAATGAACTTTAATTATATAGATATTTAAAAATTATTTTTAATTATAAATTTTTTTATTTTAATCTTAAATATCATATCAAATTGGCTAGTTGAATTTTTAATTTTGTTAGTAAGATTTGATTTAATCTTGTAATTTATTCTCTCCCTTTTTTGCCCTTTCTCTAGGCCACGTGTCCAGGAGAAGTTACTGACATGACGAGGATGGACGTGTAACCGCAAAACCTTAAAATACACTATAAATAAATAAATGAAATAAGGCGTTAGAATATTTCCTGCCCGACGGGTACGGTCAGATGAATTCGGGCAGCGGGTAGATAAAGACTTTGAAATTAGAGCCCGCATGTCTTAAGCTGGTCCCCTTGGGTTGGGACCCACCAACTCCATGGTTTTTAATTGGCTGTGTTTTAATTATGTAAGAAACATGGGGCCCACAATGTGTTGTATTGTGGGGGAGGTGGGGCCCACGCTGACACAGCTCCAATGTGGGGGGAAGAAAAATGACAAAGCAAAAAATGGAGCTTCTCTAGAGAAATCATGAAATGTCTCTATGATGATGGGAGTGAGGGAAATAATGGTATATTCTTTTCTAATTTATTTAATAATGGATTTTATTTTTTTTAAAACATGGGCGTTTGCTTTTAGGTGGTATTCAAGTTTGTTTTTTGGCTAGTTAGGTCCTATAATTAAGGGAAATTTACATCCTAAATTTTGATCCATCATATATTTAGCCAAGAAGAGGAAGAAAATTATGGTATTTTAGCTTTATCTTGGAAAATAATGAAGAAGAATATCAAAGTGTTAGTTGGGCCTCATATTTGTCTTCATTTAATTACAAGTGATTTTTTTTTAATTCAATTGACTTTTATTCACAGATATAATAACTTAGTTTTTATATTTTTGTAAATATACTACAAGTATATTGTAATAAGATTGAAAAATGAGTCATAAAATTCTTGAAACTAAAAATTCTTTATGGTACGGCTAATTTATGTACTTTAGGAAGAAAAAAGCACACCATAATAAAAAAAGAAAAAGTGTATATTGTAATATTAAATTTGTAAGATGAAGTAAACATCAAAAAGAAGAAAAAACATACGCCGCAAGTTTAATAAAATATCAAAGTTCATGCACTTGTGAATGATTCCCTCAAAAATGAGGGAGCAAATTTGTAATAAAGCAGTTTGTGTCCTCAAAAAAATACAAATTGAGAAAAAGTAGTATTGTTTGCTGTCATAACCAAATTGGCTTATGCAATAAACTGCCTTTATTCCACCCCCTGGATTCTCAAAAACAGCTACTGGTTTTTTCTTTTTCTCTTTTTCCATTTTAACTATTCTTTTTTCATCCCTCAAGTTCTAGAATTACTATTAATAGCACTAATGTTTTTACTATAAGTGGTTCATCAATGTTTCATAGTGGTGACACTTTTTCTTTTTATTCATTCCCAAAAAAAAATTCATTTTAACTTTAAAAATTACTCTTACACAAATATCTAATAATTATTTTAGATTATAAATTTTAAAAGCTTTTTTTCTTTAAACACAATGCCAAATCAAATACATAGAATAAAGAAAGCACGTTTTTTTCACTATTAATTGTTCTTTTGCATACTTATTATTTTATTATACTCGATCTGTGCAATGTCACTAGTAATAAATTTTGCATACATCGTATTCTTTTTAGATTCTACTTGTGCAATGTCAAAAGAAATGTTGTACTAGTCCATTAACATCCGACCAATTAAATTATGCATGACTTACTCTCTTTGTGTAGTAATACATTTTTATTTCTTATGCCTCGATTTATATAACAAGTTGTATGTTAAATCAAACGATATAATAAATTGAGATGAGGTTTTGGAGGAGTAATATATTTTGGATGCTAGTATAAGTTATGACTTGGCAGTCCTTTAATTATTTGGTAAATGGTGTATAGACCCCATTAATTTTTTAAGCCTCTTTCCCTTGGACAACAATATAAATATAATAGAGATTATGCCTCCTCTACCCTCCTCCCAGAATCTCCTTTTCATATTCTTCTCTGCACTATCAATCAGTCATCTCAGCAAGATCTAGTTTCCTCACACTAGAAACACAAATCTCTTTTACCCTTTTTAAAGTTTCTTCATCATCATACACAAAGAAGAATGAAGACAGCTGCTGCACTTTACTACACTGGATGTGAAGACCACTATCAACCTCATTTTCTTGATTCTTGCACTCTTTGCCAGAGAACCTTAGCTCACAACCATGACATCTTCATGTACAGGTTAGCAGTTTACATATATATTTTCCCCTTTTTTTCAGTTCAGTGATATAACAACACAGCTTAAATCATGGATCCAACTATGTTATGTTCTGTATACAACAACTTAAAGTGGAATCAGGGGAGGAGGATGTGTGCATCAAGAAAGATCTAGGCCCCAAATTCTGTTTTTTGAATAGAGGGATCTAAATTTTGTTTTGTTTTGTTTTGATTACAGAGGGGATACACCATTTTGTAGCCAAGAATGCAGGCAAGAGCAGATAGAAATGGATGAAGCTAATGAAAGGAAATGGAAAGTAGCTTCATCAAAGAGATCTTCAAGAACAAAAACAGAGACCCCAACCACTAAAGAAACTGATGCAAACAAAGCTGTACGAAATGGAACAGTTGCAGTGGCTTGATTATTCCCTGACATAATGAATGAATCTTGACGATGATCAACGAAGCTATAAGTCGAAAATGGAAAATTAAATAAAAGTACAGAAAATAGCTTCTGATTTAGGATATGAAGTAAAATAAGGAGTACAGGAATGTTGTGTAAAGATATGATGCGATCACCAACAAGAGTGAATCCCATCAAACAATTTTGTTGAATCTTTTTTTGAGGTTTCTAATTTACTTTTTGTCAAATGTTGTGGAGTGTCTGTAAAAATGGGCGTCGTCCATATATGGAATCTGAGATCTCTACTTTTTTATAATCATCTTTCTTCTCCTAATTATCACCTCATCTGAGTTTTCCATGTTAATTTTACAAGCTTCGAGGGTCAATCAATTTTAGGTAACTAATTAGCTTTATAATCACTTAATTTTGTTTTTTTAAAAGAAAAAATCACTCAATTTTGATAATTAACCTTTATAATTTTTCAACTTTATTTTTTTGCCAGACTAATTTTCGTAGTCATTATATTCAAAAGTATTTTTTTTATACTTAATACTTATATATATTTGAGTAAGTACTTAACATATTCATATTCAAAACAATATCATTTTGAATTGGATTAATCAAAGAATAGCAAAATTCTTAAGATGAGAAAATAAATATAAAAATTTGACTGAAAACTCAATTATTAAATATGAACGTTAAAATTTTAAAATATTTTTTTTTCTAAAAATGTTTATTTGCCTATGAAAGTTAACTTGATAAAGTTGAGTGACTATAGTATCTTTTGAAAATCCAAATAAAGTTGAGTAGTAATGAAGGTTAATTACCCAAAAGTAATCTTTCTAGGAAGTATTTTAGAGGCTAATCTATAGCAAATTTTAAAGGATCTTTTTATTTAAGTTATTATTATTTCTAAAATGAAAACTTGGAACAGTAGGCTACCCAGTCTGTTAGTGGGTTAGGTTGACCCACTAAAATATAAAGCAGAATTATTAGTGGAAAAAGTAAAAAATCAGTAGAAAAAGCAAAGAGGAAAAGAAATAATTAAAAAAAGTTACTCATTAATTTGCTTATTCACATGTGAATTGGTTCCTATTTTTCAAGGAAACTTGTCCATTATGTCCAAGTAAAATACAACTTTTTTCCTGCACACATATATGTATTAGTTGCTTGTCCTAATTTTATCACTCGACTATCTACTAAAATTAAATTATTTAAGTTGATGTAAATATCAAACACAAATAACTAATTGTTTACGTACTCTATTTCTTCCATTTGCTGGTTGGTTTCGTTATCATAAAGTAGTCTCAAAATTAAATTGATTTCCAGATATAATGGAGAGCCATCAAAGGTATTGCATTGCATTATTAGGTAAAAAGATGGAGATGTAAGGTATTATTATGGCTAAAATATTCTAACATGCTAATCTCAAAATTTTCCGTCTCGCACTTTGGTCAGAATAAGATTTCTACCCCAAATTAAAAGAAAAAAGAAACATTTAGCCAAGAGAGTGTAGCTACTGTCCAGGTTCATTGAACCTCAGATTTCTTTTTCTCGACCAGATTGCCCCCCAAAATATTTTCTTCTCGGACAATGGAGTTGTTCATGAGCAATATATATTTGAAATCTATTTTTACGGGAACGAGTTTTTTTTTATTGAACTATTCCACCACAACTCATATTACAATATATATATATGTAGATGAAGGAGAGAATCTTACAATGATATCATTACAAAGATCAACTTGTTAAATGCTCGGTAAATACTACATTATTATTCCAAAAGGAAATATACATACATAAATAGTAGTTCATGAATAATCTAAATGTACAATCACTAATTCAATGAATTTATAATAACAAATTAATTAGCTAAACAATTATTACTCCCTACTCAAGCATATTTTTTCCGGAAAATATTTCTAACAAAAACTCTCTTTAAAATAAGCTATTTTTAAAAAAATTTGACCAAATTGAATGTTAGTTTCTCATTAGGAATAATTACAAAACTATATTTGAGTAGTAGGTCGCTATAATATAGTGTTTTAAATGTGTGTATTTAATTGGTCCTACCTCTTGAATAGCAATGGTAGCGTGGCAAATGGAGACAACAGAAATTTTTTTCAATCTGTGTGTGAATCGAGTTGTTTTTTTCAACAAGTATCAGGGGAAGTATTGAGTTAATTGACCAATTCTAGAGGAAAATTCTTCAAACCTTGTTAATTGAGTTTAGTTCTTGTTTGAGTTTTTGATACAAAGTTGGTGATCTTTCTTGTAATTAATTAATCACGCAGGTTCTTATTTGAATTATGCATGAAGTTATTTAAGTGATTTTTTGTATTATTTAGTATTTCAAATTGATTGTTTACGTGAAACCTATTCATTAATTTTTTTAAAATAAATTAAAACAAACTTATGTTAAAACTATGGGCATGAGGTGTGACATTATTATACGAAGGTAAACTATTGAATATCATGCCGACCAATATGGGAATATGTGTATGTATATAAGTACTCCATTATATTGTATTCAATAAGTGCTATCTCTTATACTAATTACTAATTGACATGTGCAATGTGTCTTATTTTATTAATTAGGTACACCATCTCAACGGTTTTTATTTATGAGAAATTAAATATAACCTACTTAAATAATAAAAATTCACATTTTCAAAGTGAAGAACAGTTGACAAAATGTATAAACACAAGAAGAATAGCATAAGTACAACAACCACATCTTGTTAACATATTAAGGCTTCATTTATTTGCATTTACAGAAGGTTGAATTTTAATTATTAGATGTCAACTTTACTATAAACTTTACTACTAAGACGTTCATGATTCATATATCTTTACTATATTTATCCATGGTCAAACACCATCGTACGATCAGTCACCATTTCTATTATTTTCTCTGTTTCAATTTGTTTATCTTATTTTTCTTTTTGATCTATTTAAAAGTAAATTTCAGTTAAACTATTAAAAAAAATTAGACCATACTCTAAAATTTTATAGCCAATCTAGTACTTTGTCAGTCCCAAGAATTATACTTGCACAATGTCAGTTACATATTTGACCCAGCTGCCAATATAATTACTTCCTCTAGCCAAAATACACACAAAAAAAACACCATTCTATATTGACAGTGTATACTTTATGCATATCATATATACAATGTAAATTTTCCTTGAGAATAATGATAATAGCGGGCTGAATTAATTTGGGCTCTGAACTTTTTCTCTGTGAGCTAGTTGGGCTGGCCCATCTGAAAATTGAACAAGTACAATGTTGACATTTTTAGTCATGGACATGGTCACTCAAGATTTTGCTGGCCTGTGCGCAGAAAAACCTTCAAAATCTTCGTTAGGCTCGCCGGAAATATTTTCGCCGACGACTTCTCAGGCGAATTTCCGGATGTGTGCTACTTTGCGCCTTATGCGCATCAATTTCAAGGTAGGTCATTTTCCCTTGTTTCCGACATCATTGTACACTTCACAACTGTTAGTTTTACACTCCCTCACTTTACCCCACAAAACCCCAAAGCCTAAAGCTACTAGCTTTTCTACTAGTAGCTCATATTGCAGTTCAAATTCATTCGTGTCTGTAAAAGGGTATGATTTTCTTGAACAGTTTACCCCTTTTAAAAATTTAGCAAAATCCTGTACTAACACTGTTATTACCTCAAATGAGAGGCGTAAAATTGTTGTGGGATTATCAAAAATGATAAAAGATGAAAAAGGTTGGCTTTTGGAAGCATTTTCAAGAGATTTTTGTCCATCGGTTTTGGTAAAAATTATGAAGTTGTTTGATGATAGAGAAGTTGCATTTGCATTTTTTAAGTATGTTATTCAAGATTACTCTGAAAATACTCTGGAGTCATGTTGTATTAGTGCGCATATTTTGGCTGCTGGGAAGTTGAGGCTATTGGCACAGGATATGCTTTCTTGGATCATTAGGAAGGTTGGGAAATGTAGGAGTGATGAGGTGGTGGAGTTCATGTGGAGGGAGCATTATAAGTATGAGAGTGACTTTTCTGTTCTTGATTCATTAATGCGGGCTTTTTTAACCGCCGAAGTGGTTTCGGGTGCAATAGAGATTTGGAATAAGATGAGAGACAATGGATTAAGGCCGAGTTCATCTGCTGTCAGCATCCTGTTTAAGTTATTGCTTAGGATTGGTGATTATGGTAGTGTCTGGAAGTTATTGAGGGATATGTTGCATAAAGGACCTCGTCCTACTAACACACTCTTTAATGTAATGATTCTCGGATATTGTAGGAAAGGTAGAATTCAGACAGGAGAAAGTTTGTTTCATCTGATGCGGAAGTTTAGATGTGAGCCAGATGTTTTTACGTATAATATTTTGATCAATGCATACTGTATTAGAGGATGGACTTCAGATGCATTGAACTGGGTGCATATGATGGTCGAACATGGATGTAATCCTAGTATCTCTACCTTCAGTACAGTTATCAATGCTCTATGCAAGGAAGGCAATGTGGTGGAAGCCAGAATTTTTTTTGATGGAATGCAACAGGCGGGTGTCTTTCCTAGCACTGTCACATATAATGCTCTGATGGATGGCTACGTTAAAGCACAGGAAATTTCTCAAGCAAGTATGTTATATGAACAAATGAAAAAGAATGGTGTAGCTCCAGATGCTATAACTTTTAACATTTTGGTGGCAGGTCACTACAAGTATGGTAGGGAAGAGGATGGTGATCGATTATTATGGGATCTAACAGTGGCAGGACACTCTCCAGATTATTTGTTCTCTGATGTATCTATTGCAGGATTGTGTTGGGCAGGAAGGTTGAACGAGGCTGTGGCAGTGTTGGATAATCTGCTTGAAAAGGGGATACCTGTTAGTGTAATAGCTTTTAATTCCATTATTGCTGCATACAGCAAAGTTGGGTTAGAAGAAAAAGCATTTGAAGTCTATAATATTATGGTTCAATTTGGTCAGACTCCTTCAGCTTCAACATGTGCTTCTCTGCTCCTGGGCTTGTCAATGACAGGGAGGCTGCAAGAAGCAAGAGATTTAATGGCTAAGATGATTACAATGTCCTTCCCTATCAACATAACTGCTTGCACTGTGCTTCTAGATGGTTATTTTAAGAAAGGGGATGTAATGGGAGCTAGAACACTGTGGGAAGAGATGGAAAAGATGGGAATTGCTCCTGATGCTGTTGCTTTTTCTGCATTGATAGATGGGCTTGTCAAAGCAGGCTCTATTGGAGATGCTTATGATGCCTTTCTTCAGATGATTAGGAAAGGGCTTGTACCCAATAATTTTGTTTATAATTCACTAATTACTGGTTTTTGTTATAGCGGAAACATGAATGAGGCTCAGAAATTAGAAAGGGACATGAGGGAAAGGGGTCTTCTCCCAGATATCTTTACAATTAATACCATCATTAATGGTTTATGCAAACAGGGAAGGATGAAATTAGCTATTGACAGTTTTGTGGAAATGCATCGAAGTGGTTTACAACCTGATATTGTTACATATAACACCTTGATCAATGGATTCTGTAAGGCGTTCGATATGGTTAATGCAGATAACTTTGTGACAAGAATGTATGCCAGTGGATGGGAACCTGACATCACAACCTACAATATAAGGATTCAGAGTTTCTGTAGTACTAGGAGGATAAATCGAGCTGTTATGATGCTGGATGAGCTTGTATCTGCTGGTGTTGTTCCAAATACTGTTACGTACAACACTATGATGAATAGTGCTTGCAATGACATATTGGACCGTGCAATGATTTTGGCTGCGAAGTTGCTTAAGATGGCATTCATCCCAAACACCGTTACAGCTAATTTACTACTTTCTCACCTATGGAAGCAAGGACTACCTCAGCGTACGCTAGCTTGGGGGCAGAAGTTGAGTGAAATTGATTTTGAGTTTGATGAAATAACACATAAAATATTGGACAAAGCTTCTCATTGTATACAAAAAAACACAGATTATTGTACAGAATCAACAGAAAAGAGTCTTTTTTTAGACTTTCTCATGTACATTACCTACGACTACTTACGTAGAAGTAGAGCTTATAGTGATAATAATGACAGCTCTTTTGAACTAGTTGAGGATGGACCTTGTGGGTCCTTCAAGTTAGTCAACAAGGCAACTGTATAGCCAATATGATGAAAGAGAAAGAAACTGAATGACTACCAGCCTGAAAATTCTTGTGGAAATGAAAACAGAAAAACCTACTGAAAGAATCAATGTAGCCTCAGTAAGTTTTTCAAATGCTGAAGAAGCTTCAGTGATGCTTCCCCACACTGAAGTTGGTAGCTGTGTCATGAAGCTGCAGTTTCTATGGCAAGTTGCACAATTTGTGAATGATGGTATATACTTCATACTTTCTATACTTCACCTTTTATATTATTTTCATGTGTTCTTCCTACAGTCTTTTGTTCTTCTGTTTTCAGTTTGATCAACCGTAGAGATCTTTCTTGAATTTGAGCTTCTTAGTTGTTGGAGCTGCTTTCTCCTGTTGAATTCATCAAATTGTTCTGAACTAGCTAAACTCCTGAAAAAATTGATTCTGGAATCTGGATGGATTTTGTGATATGGCTTATTGGGTCTTCTAGAAACGGGTAGTTATTAGGAGCAGATATTGAATAACGCTATAGTAAAGAAAGAGAATGCATTTTTCAGCCACCATACATGGTCTTATGACTTTTTGGAAGCACCTATCTTTCTGGCTGTGAGAAAGTTGAGTCATACTGTCTTATCTCTGTTTATCCAAGCATTTTTTATGTATCATGTAACTATATAGAATTTTGATAATTTCAGTTCTTTAAAAGCAAGATCATACTGCCTTGGTCATTGCTTGTTTGGCCAAGATTTTCATTTGCTGTTAAAAGTTTTAGATTTATAAGATGAGTTTTACTAGAGTCGTTAGAATCAGCTACTTTAATTTTATGTGTCATCGCTAATCTAGAAAACATTCTTTCAGGAATCAACATTGACACTGACTTCCATGATTCCTGCCATCTACCTTTTGCTAGCACTGATTTCTGAACTGCGATACTCCCTCAATACTGTGTCTCTCCTGAAGCCCTGCTTTTTGTTAGAAAGTTTACACTCTCACCAAAAATCCCAAGTAGCCTGTGACAGTATTCTAGCATGTCTATCACCCAAATTTCAATTGATTAGCATTCTTGGTTTCCAGACTGCTTTTCTCAGTGTATTTTTTTTCTCAGTGTATTATTTACATTATTAGCTTAATGATCATTCTGAAGCTATTTTAGGTAGGTTTATCACAGACTTTTAACATTTTTTAAGTTTGTTCACAATCAGTTTTGCTGTCACATTTTCATGTGAATAATGAGGAAATGGAAAGCCTGATATGAATGTGCATTCTTGCTTATAGTTTATCCACGTGGTTATGTCTGCTTTTGACGATCTAAATAAATTTCTCCACTTGGTTGTGTCGAATCTGATTGATTATTCATCCTAAATGAAGATGTTGAACGTTTTACTTGTTTCTCTTTCAGTTTGGAGATCCAAATTGTGCCCGGAGGACTGCTTGAAAAAGATTCTGTGATTACTCCTCTTATCACACTCCTCTGTGCATCTGCAGGAGAATAGACTTAGATGCTGTTCTATGTCCAAAAATCCCCTGACGTTTACTTTAGTTGATTATAAAGGTCATGGAAAGTACATTATTGCTGGTTGTGGATGTGCCTAAAGATTGGATCCTGAAAAGAACTGTTATGGTGAATCATAAAATATCAAGAGCTGTGCTCTGAGAAACTTAGTGACAGCAGTAAATTCCCGAGGATCATGAATTTATTATTGTAAGGTTTTACCAACTGTTGTCGATCAAAAAAAGTTTTGCTAACTGCTGTCAATCAAAAAAGGTTTTGCCAGCTGCTGTCAATCAAAAAAGGTTTTGCCAGCTTCTTTCATTTTTACGGTTTGAAATTTTGCAGACTGGATCCAAATAGAGCAAAATGGATAATGAGGATTCATTTGCAGACCCAACTAGCCTAGGATTTGTTGTTGTCGATGTTTATAAACCTCCCAACGATGATAGATCTGGTAAGTATATTTTATCAGTATATCTTCATCTGGTATAACTGTGTATGCAACTTCTGTATAAAGGTCTATGTCTCTGCAAACGAGTTTAAGTCAAGCATTGTGTTTTCCTACTCTGAACAATGTTATTTCAAAGATTTACTCTGACAGGCAGTTTAGTTTCATCCTTGCATTATTCTTGCAACCCTTTTTACTTTTCAACTTTTTGAAAAATTGGTTTAGATGTTGTCTTTACCCATTTTCTCTTTCATCACGATTCATGATATGTCCTAATTTCATTAGTGGCTGAAGAAATCTCATCTTAACTATTTTACTTTTATTCCCATTGAACCTACAAGAAGATAAACTGTATTTTTACTAATGCTGTTTCTTTTCCCTTAAAGGTGGATGCATGACTAGAAAGCTAGGAGCTTTTGTTAGAAAGTGGTAGGTATTTGTTAACAACAATACCCAGGGGTAGCTAGCAGACACATATACAAACATCAAACGACATGCATATGGAATATAGTGACATTAAAAATGCAAACAAGTCCTTTTTGATATTACTATTTGCACTATGGATAACATAGTGTGCGCTTCCAAGACTACTCTTCAGCTGCCACTCATAGAGTGTGCCCTTGGGACTTGCAGCTTGCAGTCTATTTGATGAATTTATTAACCAGTGACAGATAAACCCTATCCGAAACTAGCACTTTTTATGCATTGATATATGTACCTTTGTGAGCCTGTTAGTCTAAAAGAATTTTTGTTGGCCTTGTATCTTGACTTGAGTGTCCTGGCTAATCTATTCCCCTGCTCCTGCCCCTTTCTTTTCCCCTATGGGCTGTGTTAACTTTGATGAAATTCTGCAATCCAATTTTCACATTCCAGGATGTACAAAGGGCTTTCTCGAAAGTCTTGATGGATGCCATTATGGTCCTTTGACCTGGAGACTGTTGGAGTGGCTGCACAAGGTTCTTGTCCCATATACACTATCATGGCTATGCTGAAAATAGGACCTGTTCTGGACTTTGGGGGGAAGCTGGAAAGTTTCTAGCCTGAGCAGTATCAGCGGGAATCTTCACACAATAAGCGTAATTTCTATACTACCCTCGGGAAAGAGTTGTGTAAATTTGATCAACAACAATTATGCCTCAGTCCTTGCCTATTTATATGTCGAAGTTATTTTTTTATCCTTGCTCTTTTCATAGTCTTCTTCCTTTTCCTTTTTTTTTTTCCTTTTTATTTGTTGTGGTGTTGCATATCATTTGTAGTGTACATGTATAAACTTAGGTTCTTCAGTTCCTCCAGAAACAATATAAAAAGAAAATCAATTGTTTCAGTAAGTCCAATGCATTGAATTCTGCGAGTAGTCAACATAGCATGTGCGGTTGGTAGATCGATATTTGGTTTATTGGAACTATATATTCGTCAAAGATGCCAGAAGACATGGTTGAATAAGTAGTATAACTTAGTCAACTGCTCATTGTTTCTTCGTTGACCTTGACTCAAGTTTTCTCCTTTTGTTTTTTCTCCCCTCCCTCTTCTGTCTAGTTTGTTTGGGGTCTAGAGTAAAAAAAAGGTTCATGAAAATTGAGCATAGTATAGCCACCACAATAATGGATTATCATTTCTATCACCTAGAGGCACAGAAAAACCCAAGGCTACTAGTCAGCCACTAATGTGTTGGAATGGCAATGCCTCATTTACTTGCTAAACTAATTAATATATTTCACTCATTCAGTAAACCAGAATTATCAACATATTGATATCTGATATGCAAGAAAAAATAAATTCTATGTAGCTTTAGCCTTCTGGATGATCAAAAATCTTCTTCTGCTTATCCCACCAACATGTTCACTAAGTTTAGCCAAGTGAGCCATTCGTCTTTTCGCTGATTCTGTGGCTCCCATCTGCTTTGGCTTTTCCTCTTCAACAGGATCATCGTCGACACTCTGGAAACTTGTGTCTGTAGAGGAGCTATTTTCACCAGAAATCTGAATGATCTGCTTCAGAGCTTCTACAACCTGACTCATCTTGGGTCGATCTTTTGCAAATTTTAACAAACAAGTGTCGGCTAACTTAGCCATCTTTCGAGCTGCATTGAGAGAATACTGATTTTCCAGCCTTGGATCCACAAGCATACCGAATTTCCTGCCATCAGCAGGGTAACGTTTAACCCAATCCAGAAGCTTATGTTCTGATTTTGGTTTGTTCCTTTCTAGAGACCGCCGACCAGTTAGGATCTCATACAAGACAACACCAAAACTCCACACATCACTCTTAGCTGTGAGATGTCCTGTTTCTACATAATCAGGTGCTGCATACCCCCATGTTCCCACAACCTGGTCACATAAGCATGTTATCTATAGTCATTTGCCATAGAGATGCTTCATCTTTAAACCAAAAAAGTTGAAAAATAAAATAACTTGTGTTTTTCTTTCTCTGTAATGTAAAACCTACATATTTGAGCAGGGATCAACGTAACATACCGCTGTGGAAACATGCGTGTGCATGCCAGTTGGACCCTCTCTGGCAAGCCCAAAGTCTGAAAGCTTTGGCTTGAAGTCATCATCCAATAGCACATTTGATGACTTGAAATCACGATATATCACCTGTACAGTTGAAAGAAGAAAGAGCAATAAAGTTTGGTACATTAACAATAGCAGTATTTTACCAATTCAATGGTGAATCGGCATATACAAGTTCTCTGCATGCTTGACAGAAGGTCAAAAGAGCAAATTATACAGTTACGATGCCAATTCAGATGACATTTTAATTTGAAATGGTTTTGAATAAAGACATTGCTATTTAGAAGTTGAAACAGACACTCCACTGTCAAAATACTTGTAACTGCAAAAAAATCAGGAAAATAAATGAAAAACATTTAGAGACAACTCAGCATAGAGAAACATTTTTCAGGCCGCAACGCTGAAGCCATTTCAATGATCATTCACCTTCAGCATTAAGCGGTACTCCACACTTGGGTTATATATTGAAGAAATTCGACTAAGAGTTCGTGCTCTTGTAATTATTTTAATGAAAATTTGGACAAAAACATCAGAAAATATTCAAATAAAATACCTGAACTTCCAATTCTTCATGCAAATAAGCCAGTCCCTGAGCTGCTCCTAGCGCTATTTGTAGCCTTCTTTGCCAAGAAAGAACTGGAAAGGCTGTATTGAAAAGATGATCTTCTAGACTTTTATTTGACATGAATTCATACACAAGTAGCCTCTGAATGCCTCTTTCCCCATCAACGGCACAGTATCCAATTAGTTTGACAAGATTTGGGTGATCTACCACTCCCAGAAATTGCACTTCTGCTACCCATTGTTTATGACCCTAACAACAATTAGAGGATCAACACAATACTACAGCTTACAATAAGATACCTACTTAAACTGTTTAGCTTCCAAAACAAAAGGCTTGAATTTAAGTTTGCAAGATCCAGAAGCAAGATGTGTCAACCATAACTTGCTGCAGAGTAATGCTGAAAACCAGAACTTTCAACCAATGGCAAGAAAGTGGAAAAAATACCAATATTCTTATGGTGCTCATAATGCTTTACGGACATTTATTTTCTGTTTCACAAACTTCAACTAGAAAGAGAGCTTCTCATACAATCAAATCAAGTTTCTACGAAACTGCTTGCCATATAGAAATGATTCACATTCAGGAAGTAATTAAATGATCAACCTGAACCAAAGATAGCTAAAAGTGACTTGGACATAGTATCAATAGCAAAGTGCAGGGAGCAAACAGAAATGTAAATAGAACAAAGTTGGCTATTTTCCTCTCTCCCACAAGCAAGATATATATGTATAACGCGTACATCCTCCAGAATAATCCAACGAGGATGTAGAAGCAGGTAAATTTCAAGGGCATCAGTACTTTTCTCTTTTTACTAAAAATGGAAGATTAAACATCACATTTCACCAAGAAAGATGCCAAATTGTTATAATGTTAAGTATCATACTCCTTCACTAACATATCAACAAAATACAGAAAAAACAAAATTGACTGATGATATCATTAACGCTTCATTACCAGACAAGCCTTCTGTAAACAGTTCCATAGATAGTAACAACTTAACAAATAAGGCCACACTCAAACCACTAAAACACGTTTGTGGGCATTTAAGTTTTGTTTGCCAGTCAAACTAAACACAAATTCAATGATCAGATACACTTAATGGATCATACTCCAAAAAAGCTTACCTGATAACCATCTCTATTGAGTTTTTTAATGGCAACAATAGTTGATTCACCTTTTCCATCAGCAGGCTTAATGTTACCTTTGTATACACATCCAAAACCTCCTTCTCCAATCTTAAGTAACCTATTAAAATTATTAGTGGCTTGTTTAAGCTCAGAGAATGTGAAGACCCTCAAATTCTGAGCTTTCCCTTCATACACATCAGAGAAGCTACGGGCAGAAGAAGTTGAACATGAAGACTTAGTCGCCCTTTCTGCACCACCACCTGAAATATCTGATTTACTCTGATCTTGAAGTACCACTGGTGCTGATTTTCTTTCCCTATTTCTGTTCCTATCCTTGAAGTAAAAGAAACACTTCATTTTGACAGAGTTTTCAAGATTACCGTCCAAATCAAGGAAAAGCCACTGAATTCCTGCACATACCACAACATTAAAAGTAACTACATCAAGAATAGATTTTTAACCAAAAATCTTAGTGCACAGAATGAAAAATGGACATAAAACAAGGAAAAAATGATTACCCAGATGGGAAATGGCAAGAAAATGATGTAAAAAAGAAAAAGAAGGTTTCTTGGTTTATGATTCAAATAAAATATAAGATGTAGAAGCCGTCTATAAAAATTCCCTCATTTTGTTCAACCGCTTGGACTCTTCTTATCACAAGAAAAAGTATGAGCTTTTCAAGTTGATGGAAGAAGAGAAGAAATTAAGCTTCACCATATAAATTGTACAGTTTCAAACTGGCTTTTGATTTTCTTGAAAGACAATAAAGTATTTCTAAAAAATTGGGGTTCTTCAACTTCTTTTGGATTTAGTATCACTTCTTTCTTGGACCAACAGACCCTCTTTTATTATTAGTTGGATGGTTCCTCTCCTGACTCTCTCCTCTTCAAGAGGGGTTGGGGAAAATTGATGACTTTGACAGATTTAGTCGACTATTTATATAAATAAATACTACAGTTCTGTCTTTTTCATAGCTCTGTTCTCTTTCTTTTTTTTTTCAGTTACATCACAACCATCCCGGGTGGTAATAAATATAAAAAAAAAATAGAATTGAACCAAATTAATTTGGCTCTTCAGTTTTGGTTCTTCAATTTTTCAATTGGTGTTATTTTTTTAAAAGTTTGATTCTTCGATTTGATATTTGATCTAGGGGTTTCAAAATTTCGGTGCACCAAAACATTGAACTTTTATTAAATTTTTTTAAAAAAAATTATATATATATATATATATATATTAGACCTATATATATGTCAATTAACAATTAAATCATTCATGAAACAAGTCAAAGTAATAATAAATTTATAATTTATATAGTTAACTTGAAATATTATTTTGATATTTTTTAAGAGAAATTCAACCATATTTTTTTCGATTTATGTCATGTAAAGGATGTTTTCGTGCTTGTATTCCTCAAGCAATCGTTGGAGGCACAAGTTATTGACAAAGATAAATATAGTTTTTTTAGCACAATTAGTGTTCCATGGAAGCACATCATCACTTAATATGATTTTAAGTTTTTACGTGTTTTATATTTTGATTTTCTCCTCATTTTATTTTTCATTAGTGTGCACCGAAAAATTATTTTAAAAACATCGAATAAAATTGAACCGAACCGAAGAACCGAACACCCACCCCTACCCAAAGGTGCTACTAGTCGGCTCGTTTCGTAGCTGGTTAAAATTATGTCAATGTTATTGTAATTAATATAAAAATTAGCTAAATAAGTATATAAATATTTTATATATTAATTATATAAAATTTTAAGTTATAAATTAAATATTATATTAATTTTATATATAAATAATTTATCTTTTAATTACTTATTAAATATAATATTATTTATTTAAAATTTAACATTTAAATAACTCAAATCCTTTAAATAAGTCTTATGTAACACACATAAAAGATTGAAATTCTAATATAAGTAGATAAGTAGGGGTGTTCACGGGTCGGTTTGGATATTTTATTGGTCAAAATTAAAATTAAATAATTTAATCAAATTTTAAATTCTCAAAATCAAATCCAACCAATTATAATATATATTTATCTGTTTGATTATTATCGGTTTGGTTCGATTTTTTGGTTATTAACCATACACAAAAATAAAAACAATGATACATTCAAAATGAAAAATATTTAGAACAACTATTATAGAACTTTCAATCACTAAATTTAGTGTGAATAAAGTTTCAAAACTTACCATTTCGGCATAAAAGAAAGAGACGGTGACATTTCTAGTCCCACCAAGAATTATCATAGATATAATATACATGAAATCAATAAGATAAATATCATCGTCTTGAGTATATATGTTTTCATAAATAGACTAAAAATAAATTTTGATGAAAACATATATAAGATCTTTAAAATAATTTGTAAAAGCAATGTACTATGTATGTACAATTATATACAAAATATATGTATATAATTTGTCGGTTCAATTTGGTTATTTCTTCGACTTTTTCAAACAAATTCAGACCCAAATCAAACACTATCGATTTTTAGAAAACTAAAATCAAACCAAATCAAATACAAATAAAATCAATTTGGTTTAATTTTTATCCAAATCGTGAATACCCCTAAATATAAGTATTAGATATTGAATAAAAACCAAAAAAAAGACCATATTCAATACTTTGAACACCACTTACCCATTAAACTAGCCCTTCAACTTTGTTTTTTTTTTTTTAATCATGGTGAAATTGAACTTACATTCAAGGAGTATAAATGTATAAAACAACAATAAATTTAGATAATGGTTAAATGGACCATATTTTTAAAATCATATTTCAAACTTAGTGTGAAATAATCTGCTGTGGATTTAGCAAATCAAATAAATGAGCATAACAATACAAATGATCCCAAAAAATAATTAAAGACTTGACTTTCTTAATTTGATCTTAGGGGTCTTGAACTATTTCTAGATTCTTTATTTATTTATTTATTTATTAATGTAGATCCATTTATCAAAATTTACGCGTCAACTACAAAAATGGAAGAATGCTAGATTTAGTATTTAACATTTTTAAATGGTTTTCAAAGTTACTTTAATTTAAATGAAGAAAAGAGGACATCAAAATTAGAGAATTTCTTAAGGGTATCCACATTTAAATAATTACAATAAATCTCTTCGTCGGTAAAAAGAAGTTTGGTGTGACGTTACTCTCTGACTATAAGGGGCTTTTCAGTATAAAAAATATTTTTCAGAAAACTAAATAGAATATTTTTAATTTGTTTTTTATGTTTGATATATATATAATATTGTAATAGCAAGCAATTGAAGCAAGCACATAAATTGACGATTGCTTTTAAGGAAAATAATTTATTACGGATAATATTATAATTTCATAGTTAAAGTAGATGAAGAGATAATAAAAAAGGTAATCGGTAGCTACTGTTGGGAAAAATAATTAATCAGGAGCAATATTATAAATTCATAGCTAAAACAACTGTAGAAATAACTAATAAAAATGTTATAGTAAAATTAAATAGGCACGTTAGTAGTCACCGTAAAATTAAGCAGATATGTTAATAGTCACTTGTCTGCTTCAAGCAACTGAAGTAGGCACAACGACCTTAAGGTATTCAATCTAGCGGCTTATTAAATAAGGGAATATATATCTTAAAAGTATTTGAATATAATTAAAAAAAAATTGAAAATAAGGATGCAAGGTAGGGATCGATACATGGTGATGATAAATATGAAGTGTGTTGGAGGGTGAAGAGGACATAATTAACATAGAATTCACTTCTAATATTTATTTCCGAAAATTATTTTGATTAACAATCAAATATGAGAAATTAAAAAATATTTTCCTCATGAACAAGCCTACCTTAAGTTGGAAGTCTTTTTCAGAGAACACTTCTCATTTGTGATTTATCTATACATAGGTTTGGTCAATTTTTATTAGTTTAATTTAAAGTTTTGACTTTACATAGCGTACCCTATGAAAAGAGGGAATTTAAAATACACAACTAATTAAGGTTTTGTTTAATTATTGTCACCTGTCAATTTATATGGTAGGCAAAAAACATGAGAAGGGATCATCTTTTAAAAAAGGGGAAAATTATTTTTCCCATGATGTTAATTATCTATTTTTGAATGTGCATAAAAAGTGAAGAATCTTTTTTAATAGTACTTGTTGTCAAACATTATTTGGTCCAATTCTAAATTTAATTACTTGTTTCACTAAAAATACTCATTTTGTCATGAGGATCAAAGCCATTACCAACTAAATCAAAAAGAGGAAGTTTCCTTCATATTTCCTAATGTTTGACTTAACCATCAAGATATGCTGATGTATTACATATTATGTAAAAATCAACCTCCATGACAGACTTTAAATTAGTTATTACTACTTATTAAAAGAGCAAAATCAGGCACGTCTGTTTGAGCTGTCTATTTTATCTTCGCTTTTATTATATGTGGTCCAATCAAAATATTTCGTGGACTTTGATGTGCCTGTTTAAGCAGCTTAAGGATATATCCATAATTTTTTTATGGTTCTTAATTTTATTTTAATTTCTTTGTCTTATTTTTAGTGTTAAAAAATGTTACTAATCATACTAATTAATGACTTAAAATGTTTTTAAAAAACATGTTATGGTTCTTAATTTTGTTGTAATTTGTTTGTCTTATTTTTTGTGTTAAAAATACTACTAATCATGATAATTAATGACTTAAAATATTCCTAAAAAATATGTTACGTCATAATATTAAACATTTAAAAATCATATTAAAATTTTAATTAACTCTCTAAATTGTATGCACCGTTATCTAGTATTTATATAAATTGCTAGTATAAGGAACTTTTTATATTATCATATTAATAAAAGGATATTTAATTTACTGATAAGTCGTGATTACCTATGGGCTATCATGTACGATGACAAGTAAAATTGACCTAATAACAACTAATTTATTTACATTGACGATGAATATAATAATGTAACTAAAACTCGATAAGTAACCGACTTTTACTTTAGATAGTCATATATCAACTTATAGTACTTGATATGAAGAAAGTAAAAAAAATCATATACTAACCCTGCATAAAACTCTACTTAACGACAGATTTGGACAAGTTTTTGACTGCTAATTAATTAATAATGATTCTCTTGAAATTTTAAAATGGAATTTATATATTTTCGAATCATATCTTTTTAAGATTAAGATTTAAGAGGGAATAGAGAGGTCATTAGAGTCAAGTTTGGGTTTAAATTATTTGGCTGTCTATATATAGGACTGTTAGCTTTGAAGTAATTTAGAAACTTGGTTTACTTTTAACTAATGATTATATATTTGAAAAGGATTTCGATTCAATTTGCAAAGTGAAGAATAACCATCAATAAATACACACAAAAAAAAAATTTAAAAAGGAAAATTAAAAAGTCACGAAATTTGTTTTGTCTTACTCCTTTTTAAAAAAGATATCTCAATTTTGAATCAACGAAAAATAGAAAAGTGTTTTAACACCTTCCATTCATTTATAGTATTTTTCATATAATATTAAATTTTTTATTTTAAAATGTTGAATTAATATAATTTGATTTAAATTTATCAAACTTAAAAAACCTGCAAATAATTCTAATTACTTTGAATAATTAGTGTAGAACACCAGAACGTGACTTCACATCTATGAACTAAACAATTACTATCTACGTCCCATATTATATGAGCACTTACTAAGTTAGGATATAATTAATTTTTTTTTCCATTTTACCCCCAACCATTAATTAGTGTATTAATGATTTTTTTCGAACTTAATTTAATGTATATTGATATTAATGAAGGGTAAAATGGTAAAGTCTTTAGTATATTAATAATTTCTTAATAATCATATAAAATAGAAAATACTCATGTAATATGGGACGAAAATAGTAGGTACTATGATTAATTGATCATCATTATTTTTTGCCACCTGTCTATTAGATCTTCGTGTAATGATCTTTGTGCTCATGATTATGGAACTTATTAAATTTAAAAAAAATGGATATTTAACTAGAAGCACAAGGTCTATATTTGGAAAACAAAATTTCAATTCGTTGGAAAGAATTTAAAATTTGTGCATTATTGTAGATTTAAAAAACTTGGCCAAAAACTATTAAATTCGATTAAACCTCTATTAACCCAACCCTTCTTTGTTCCTCCCCTAATAATAATATAATTTTTTAATACAATTTCCTTATTATCTATCTATCTATACTATATTAAAAACGTGAACGTTCTTAGAAATGTTATTTGAATTTTTTATCCTTCGTTAAAAGACTCCTCCTTAGACAAAATTGTCTTTTCATTATTTTTCTTAATTTATTATTTCATCTTTTATTTATTTAATTATTTCAAGATTCACTTTTAGATAAAAAAAAAATTATTTAGAATTCGTTTTTGATTTGAAACTATTTTATGTAAAATAATTAACAAAAAAATTTACTATCAAATATTTTGTTAATAAATGTATGTAATATGACAAATTTAAAAAGAAAAAAAATAGTAAAATTATGTTGGAAACATTAAACTACTTCTTTTATATTTAGAAATCTTTTGTTACATTAAATTTTTATCAATTAATTATTTAACTTCTAACTTCTCAACTTAAATTATTATTTTATCTATTAAAAAATTACTAACATATCTCTATTACAAGCAATTTAATTGATTTTCTCATCTTTGTTGTATTGCAATAGACTAAACTATTGCATCAAGCTAATAAAATTTATTTTATTTTATTATATAAATATTGTATTTATTTAACGGAAAAGGGTCAAAATTGCCCCTGAACTATACAAAATAGACCACTTATACCCTCCGTTAGATTTTTGGACCAAAAATACCCCTGCCGTTATCTTAAGAG
>JBCEWC010004374.1:0-27517 GCA_038996855.1 Solanum aculeatissimum | reverse complement strand
AGAGATGGGAGGCAGTGCGCATTAAAAACAAATTTGATACCCTTGAGGAGGATCACGCTGAGAAGGCACAACCCACAATGTTGATAACAGAATCTCCAGAGGATCACATCACTGAGAAACAAAATGAAGGGATTCAGACAAACGATGAGGAGAATAAAAACAATAGTGCAAAAAGTACTCGCAAAGGCAAAGAGGTGGTATCAATTTGCAGTGATGCTACAAATGAGGAAGAAAGCAACATGGAGAAAATGAGTGATCTTAACATTACAACAGCTAACGTGGCACCAATTCAAGAGGAGGCACCTAATGATATTGGGGAGGCTGGATCATCCAGCAAAGCCCCAAGGCAAGAAATAATACTGGAAGATAATTTTCATAATGCAGTTAACATGGATGATGGTGAAGGGCTAGAATATAACATTGCTCATGTTAGCAAGGCTGGGGATCTTTCTCCTAGGCATACAAACAGTCTAAAAGCCAAGCGAGGTAGATCCATAATACCTTTACAGGTAAAAATAATGAGTAATAAGGGAAGGGCCATCAACTGTGATCAATGATTGGAAAGGCCTTATTCTGGAATATAAGATCAATTAATACCCAGAATGCTTTTGGGAAGTTAATAGATCTAAACAGAAAACATCAATTTTCATTCATTGCTTTAATGGAGCCTTTCCAAGAACCTTCAGAGTTAGATCAGTTTAAAAGGAGACTGGGCTTTGACAATGCTATGGTCAATAATTCAGGAAAGATATGAATTTTTTGGCATCAAGAATGGGTCGGGAGTGTGGTAATTGACTCAACACAACACATCACACTGGAATTTCTCCATGGCTAAGCTAGATTTCTTATCACTGCGGTGTACGCTAGATACAATCCTATGGAACGTCTGGAACTATGGGAAGAACTTGAGGGTGTAGACTTACACAATACCCCCTGGATTGTTGGAGGTGATTTCAATGTTATTCTGAATGAAGAGTAAAAGCTAGGTGGATTGGAATTTACGCAGACAGAGGCTATAGATTTTGCACAGTGTATAAATAATTGTGTTTTATCAGAAATCAGATTTACAGGGAGTAAATACACTTGGTGGAATGACCGTGTTAATGAGGCAAGTGTATTCAAGAGACTGGACAGGATCCTGGTTAATGAGTCATTTTTTAGAAAGTCTCCAAGCTTCGAGGTACAACACTTGGTCAGACAGGGTTCAGATCATGCCCTATTACTGCTTGTATACAAAATGGATGGAGAGCCAGTAGCTAGGCCATTTATATTCCTTGACTTTTGGTGTAGGCATGCTAATTTTATGATGTTGTAGAACAGAACTGGCATGTAGAATTCTCTGGAAGTCCTTTCTTGATTTTACTGGCAAAACTGAAGAAGATTAAAACAACATTAACAACCTGGAGTAGGGAGGAGTTCAACAATATATTTATTAAAAAAACCACTATGGAAGACCTTATCCAAGTCAAAGAAGCTCAATTGGAGATGGATCCCACGCCGAAAAATAGAGAAGAACTTAGTAAAGCGGAAGCGGAGTTGAGAAGATATCTTAAATTAGAAGAGGAATTTTTGAGGCAGAAAGCAGGGATGCAATGATTTTCTCAGGGTGATAGAAACACTAGGTTCTTCCATTCTTATGTAAAAGGCAGAAGGAAGAAACTCCAGTTAAATGAGATAAGAGACGCAGAGGGAGATATGCAGAATAGTCCATCAGAAATTGGACGGAAAGCAGTAGAATTCTACAAGACACAGTTGGCAGAGAATAACACGTGTAATGATTTCTCAATGCTAGAGTATATTCCTAAGCTCATCATAGAGGAGGAAAACTCGAGAATGACTAAAATTTCTAATGAAGAGGAAGTAAAAAATGTGGTTTTTCAGCTCAGTGGATCTAGTGCACCAGGCCCAGATGGGTTTACCGGTATTTTTTTTCAAAAATGTTAGAATATCATAAAACATGACGTGACTATGGTGGTTAAGGCCTTCTTTTGTGGACAAGAATTGCCTAGGTACGTTACACACACTAATCTGGTATTGCTCTCTAAGAAGGAATTTCCCAAATCCTTCTCGGATCTCAAACCAATCAGCCTGAGCAGTTTCATCAACAAGGTTATATCTAGAGTGATCCATAATAGAGTGGTGGGCATTCTCGCCAAACTCATCTCTCAAAACCAATCGGGATTTGTCAAAGGGAGAAGCATCAGTGAGAATATATTACTGGCTCAGGAAATTATCAGGGACATTAGTAGACGAGGTAAACATACCAATATAGTGGTAAAATTGGATATGACAAAGGCGTATGACAGGGTATCGTGGATTTTCTTGACAAAGGTGCTACAGAAATTTGGCTTCTCGGAGATTATCATTGATATGGTATGGAGACTTTTAGCTAACAATTGGTATTCAGTTTTGGTGAATGGTCAATCATATAGATTGTTTCAATCATCCAGGGGACTAAAACAAGGAGACCCTCTTTCCCCAACATTATTCATCATAGTTGCGAAGGTATTGTCTAGAGGATTAAACAATTTACAGGAAGATATGGATTTTAAAGAGTATGGTCTATCGAAATGGAGCCCAAGAATAAATCACTTGGCGTATGCTGATGATTTAATTCTTTTCTGTTCTGGAGACAGAACATCCATCATTAAAACAATGAATATTTTGTGGAAGTATGAACAAGTTTCGGGTCAATTGATTAACAAGTCAAAGAGTTTCTTCTATTTTCATGAAAAAACTCCTTTAATATTCACTATTAGAATGAGAAAACTAACCGGAATAAGACAAGGGGATTTCCCTTTCACTTATTTGGGTTGCCCAGTATACTATGGAAGGCCTAGAAATGGATATTTTGAAGAGTTGCTCAGAAAAGTTTCAAGGAGAATTCTGGCTTGGCAGAACAAATTCTTATCATATGGAGGAAGGCAGGTACTAATAAATCATATTTTAAAGTCAATACCAATTCATCTTTTATCAGTAATGTGCCTTCCCAAAGGAGTTATAAGGGCATTGCACCAAATCTTCACCAAATTCTTTTGGGGGAACTCATCAGCAGATAAGAGGAGACACTGGGTCAAATGGGAAGATTTATGTTATCCAGTCAAAGAAGGAGGCTTAGAATTCAGATCATTATGGGACTTTAATAAGGCTTTGATGGCAAAAATTTAGAACATCTACAGGTTCCTTGTGGTGTACGTACATGTGGAACAAGTACTATAAAAAAGACTATGCTAACTTAGTCTTCTCAAAGACAGCCTCTCAGGTCTGGAGATTGATGACTTGTGTTAGAGAGGAAGTAGAACTCTTTATTTGGTGGCAGGTGAGAGAAGGTAAATGCAGCTTCTGGTATGATAATTGGACTAAGCTGGGGGCCTTATATTATCTAGAAGGAGAAGATGTTCCAACAGATGAGGTGGAAGTTAAAGACTTTATGAGGGATGGGGCATGGAACGACAACCGACTCGAAGAAGTTCTATCATCAGAGATGGCAACATACATCTCTCAGGACATCAGGCCAGCCACCATGGAGGCAGTAGATAAAGTTTGGTGGCAGGGATGTCCTTCAGGAATATTCACAGTAAAAACAACATTTCAGCTCTTAAGACATAAAAGAGTGACAGTGAACTGGGCACAAAAAATGTGGGTGAAAGAACTACCTTATAAAATATCTTTCTTTCTATGGAGGGTTTTTAAGAGGCACATTCCAACAGATGATATCTTAAAGAGTATGGGCATACCTATAGTCTCTAAATACTATTGTTGTGACTTGGGCACTGAGGAGAATCTAAACCATCTGTTTCTAACAACCCCTATAGCCCAAAAATTATGGAGGCAGTTTGCTACTTGTGCAGGATACAATGTGAGTGGTGGTCAACTCATTCCAACTATACTAGATTGGTGGGAATACACAGAATCACAGAAGGTAAAACAGATCTTACATGCAATCCCATCTATCATAATATGGGAGCTGTGAAAAAGAAGGAATTCAATCAAGCATGGAAACGATGTCTCCTAGTGGAAGTTACAAGCAAATTTCCAGAGAACCATACAACAATTGATAAGCACTAAATTTCCGAATTGGAAGAGGGTGCCTATAGATTGGAGTGTCAGCTATGAACTGCTCCAAAAGTATAGACCACCACTGGAAGCTATTATTGTTAGGTGGGTGCCCCCTCAGGCAGGGTAGATAAAATGCAACACAGATGGGGCAAGCAGAGGAAATCCAGGAAAGAGTGCCTATGGGTTCAGTATAAGAAATCAAGAAGGAGATTTAATACATGCAGAATCAAATTATTTGGGGGAAGTTACAAACATCATCGCGGAAGCCACAACAATAAAGGAAGCACTAAAATTCTGTGTGACACAGAGATTTGAAAAAGTACAGTTGGAGACAGATGCTTTGAGCATTAAAAAAATAATAACACAAGAGTGGAAGATACCATGGGAAATTACAGAGGAAATCGAGGACATTAGACTATCCATGCAGAACAGAGACTATCAGATAAACCACATTTTCAGAGAAGCTAACCAGCTAGCGGACAACGTAGCAAACATAGCTATAGACAGAGAAGAAAGACAAATATTTACAAAATTCACACAATTACCCAACACAACAAGGAGGATTCTAAACATAGACAAGCAGGGAATTCCATCTTTGCGAATAAGGAAGAAGAACAATTCGTTACCCAGTACGGGTAATAACAGCTAGATACAGAGCCTTAAAAGTTTGCACAGAATACATATTTACAGCAGGAAAGGCGAGAAAGTATAACTGTGCAAATAAGAGAAATTCTAGCCTAATAGCCCCCAAAAAGTTGCACAAAATCAGCAAAAAAGGTGAAGTCACAACCCGATAAGATTCAAGCATGCAACATCATCAACACCATATCAAAAGCCAAGCGGGTGACCCGCCTTCTCCAGAAGGCTTTCTGCAAAAACAGAGGACATTAAACAGTGGAGAAGAGAGAAGAATGGGAGCGAGAAAACGGACACATATATGAACAAGGATGAGGAAGATGATCTTGACTTCTTTTACTTTGGAACTACTGGAGATGACACCTGAAGATAGTGGAAACTGGTTAGCTAAGAGCACAAATCAACACCCAAAACACACAAGAATCGATGTACCTTTGACAGCTTCAACCAAGAAATGCCACGGATGGACGGTGGAGGTAGTTCGACACCCAGAGGACAAGGAAGAAAGAGTCGATGTGGCTCCCTTTGAAACATAGCGGCGGATGAGAGGAAGAAGCAGAGGAGTCACATTTAGGAATGTAACTAGGGTTTCCTTTTTAAGTAAAAGGGTTGGTCTGTACCAACCCCAACGGGTATGGGCTGAATGTAATGGGTCATTTGACCCAATCGATTTTTTGAAATAAAATGGGCCTTGGCCCGAAAATTAACTAAAAAAAAAGTGTTAGCAAATTAAGAAGAACTAATGGGGTTAAAAAAGAAAAATTGAAGTCTTTGCACACATTAATAAAAAAGTCAAAAAAGAAAAGGAAAAAAAAAGGAAGAGCTGAAGCTCTTCACAAAAATTGAATTTTTAAAACTGATGTTGACAATGGGGTTTGAACCCTTGACATAAAAGTTCTATGTAAGAACTTTTTCCAATCGCACCATCCACTAATTTGGTTATTTGATGACAGGTTTAATATATATAGATTTGTTACAAATATACACATATAAATAGAAAGTTCTTATCGAGGTCATCGGGTGCCGTCGTACCCCAACCCATACACATAGATCCGCCCCTATGCTTCCCTCCCACGCCTTTTAAACACTGATTGAAACTACAGATAAAGTACATAATAATCATTAAATATTTGCCATTTCGTATAATGTTTCCAACTATTTATCAAAAATGGACCAATCTCTATCTATTTAGATTTAACTAATTCAGTGTACATGCTTTGCACGTATGTGTCGTGCCAATTTAAAAATTATATATAAATAGTACTTGATAAATAAATATAATATTTATGTATATAAAATTAAATAAATATTATTAGTTTGATGCAATAGTTTAATCTATTGTATACCGACAAGGATGAGAAAATCAATTTAACTACTTATAATATAGATATGTTAATAGTTTATGAATACCTAAAGCAATAATTTGAAGTTAAATAGTTATAAGTTAAATAATTAATTGATTAAAATTTAATGTGAAAAAAGAAAAGACTCCTAAATATAAAAGGAGTAGTTTAATGTGACCAACCTAATTTTATTGATTTTTTTCTTTTAAAATTTGTTATATGACATACTTTTTATTAACAAAATATTTGATGATCAAAATTTTAATTAATTTCAAAGTCTCAAATAGTAGAATAATAATAATATTTTTTCTTTCTTTTCCTTCAAAGGGATTTTACTGGGTATGTTGTTGTTGTTGTTTCCTTCAAAATCTAGACAATTATTTATATAGAATAGTCCTAAATCAAAAGTAAATTCTAAATACAAAGAAATTTTAATCCAAAAATGAATCTTGAAACTAAATAAATAAAAGATAAAATAATAAATTAAGAAAAATAGTGATAAGACAATTTTATCTAAAGTAGAATCTTTTAATGAAGGGCAAAAAAATTGTTACAACCGGTAAAATTACTAAAGTACCCTTAGATGAGAGAACTCTTCATAACGCATCTTCCCAAATATTTTTGGTAAATCCGAGGTCGGAATTGTGATCAACACAAAATATTATGTGAAAAAATGGTCTTGGTTGATTTTCAGAGCAACCAAATCGAAAGATAATTTTTCGGGGCAAAGATGCAATTCCAGAAAAGTACACGAAAAGTCAGCTTTGCGGACTGCTCGCGAATTTGAACTTATTCATGGTTCTAACATTTTCTATGGGATTAAAAAAATCAACTAGAAAATGATTTACATAAAATTACACATAAAAGACATCTGACAAATGCGATTTATGTGTTATTTTGTAGAAAAATAATTTCTGAACACGTTTTAAGTTTTTCGTCAAAAAATGAACTGAAGTGCGATAAGTCCATGTCGCGGACTTGATCCATCACGGTACTTGATGATCAGTTTTAAAAGTAAGGACATTCTAGTCTTTTTCCCACCCATCCTAGACTAAAACCATGTCGTTTTGAAGTCGTTTTCAGCCCTATATCAATTTTTAAGTGTGAATTTCAATCATTTATGCTAATTCATCTTAAGAACTAGGGCTAAGGAGAAAGATAAGGCTAGGGTTTAAGAGGATTGAGGTCAATTTCTTGCAAATTTGATTGTCTATCTTCATCCTGGGTAAGTAAGGCTAAACTAAAACTCGGGAATATTCTTCCATGTGCCTTTATTGATAGTAATAGAGAGATTGTGAAAGTGTTGACCCCTATGCGTGTTTTCCATGAATGTTTTATTGTAAATTATATACATTCTATGTATTTTCACATGTTGATGATCATCATAAACTTGATTTACCAAATAAATACTTTTACATGAGTTATTTTATAAACCCATCATATTACTTAATAAAAGATTGCATGAATGAACCTAGGGATTGAGTCTAGAGCTTTGACAACATTATTGTGATTGACTATGATGATAGGTTGATAGAACTTGATGGTCCTATGAGTCTTCAAAAGTTGAGCTCTAAAGATTAGTCTAAATTGAAAGTCCTCTTACATGATTGTCTATTCCTCCTACATGATTGTCTATTTCACTCTTGAAAGGATGATGGGATTGATTGGTCAAATTGTTGAAAGATGTGATTGAGAATTGATTAGATGATTGATAGGCCGAAAGACTCGATTGTGATAGAACTGATGAGCTAAAAGAGTTCATTAAGAGACGTACTAATTTGTTGATTGGATTGATTATTTATGAGTATTGAGTCCTAGGAGGAGTATCGAGCACCGAATTGAATAGGAGTAAGTCCAATTTGAACTCATTAACTACGTCGCCAAACGTAAAAGAGGATTGAAATCGTTAAATTAGATGTTTCCCTCTTGATAGGCCCTCAAATAATAGAGGACTTTGATGTGCTACCAAAATACAATATTTTATAATGCTTAAAACATGGGATTTTATATGTTCTCAAGGCGATGTTAGTAGTTTAATGTGTGTTCCTGTTTATTTTGCAGGATTTCAGTGTTGAATTGACTTTGGGCGTGAAGTACAGAAAGGTTGTAGTTTTTGGAGGTATACGAGACCCTCTACGGATCGTGGGTCCTTCCACGAGTCATAGAGGTGGTTTCGTTTGTTCTTCCAGTGCAGGGGTGAAATTGAGTTGCACTCTACAAGAGAGGACAATGAGTCGTGAACCAGTATACGAGCCGTAGAGTGTGATCATGAAGCAAGGATCAGAGATGGAAGAGTTGCTGAAAAGTGGTACAGACGAGAACCTTCACGGATCGTGGAATCCTCAACGGCTCGTGGAAAGGTTTCGTGAAAAGTGCCTACTGGATGTAACTACATTCCATAAGACCTCTTTCACGAGCCGTGAACTGCTATACGAGTTGTAAAAGATGCTCATAAATGATGCCAATAAAGTTATCATATTTTTTTTTGGATTCATATTTTAAGTATTATAAATAGATTTTTAGGTTTTTTAAGATATACACAACCATAGAGAGGAAGAGAACATGAGAGAACAACTTGGGACGAAAAAATAGCTTGATTGTGAACATCATTTTTATGATTTTACTACAATCTTTTCGTTCAAGTTTGAAATTATATTGAGAAGTTGGATTTATGTTCATCTATTCTTATGTGTAAGTACTTTAATTATGCCTTCTTCTTGCATAATTTCTAAAAACACTCCAAGCATGCATGGCTAAATCCACAACTCGGGTTGTGGGAACCATAACGAACTAACTTAGATAAAATTGGATAACTTGCAAATTCTTGGATGGTGTTAGAATGTATTAGTTAATCTCTTCATTTTAATTGATTTTTAACGGTGGCCAACGTTAGAACTACCCTAGTATCACTTTTCGTATTAAGGAAGTGAGTTATAGGAAAAGAGTTATTTAACAAGATTTGATCGATTTCTCTCAACTAATCAATCTAACTAAAATAAGTAAGATTGTACTGGGATAGAGTAAGGGTTAGTAAAGCGACATCACAGAGATGGATCAAGTAATGTGATGAAATTTACGTATATGCCAGATCAATGGTTTAAGAGAACATACCTTATTGTCCTGCACCTACACACTAGAAAAGAGTCGCAAGTATCTAAGAGCACTTAATTAGGGAGTCATGGGGAACACATAGCCCTAGTTCGCTTTTCTCCTGATTACAAACACGTGCATTTTAGTTTAGATTTTACTTTCACTTGCAACCCTCCCCCCTCTTTGTGTTTATTTTCTTATTTTTTGGGAGATAATAGGGTTAATCGATTTAATTTACAACTTGTGCTAATCCAGAGTCTACCATATTCCTCGAGGGATCGATCCTAACCATTGTTAGGTTAAATACTTGATAACAACTGATTTAACCTCCGAGTAGAGGTGTGGGCTGAGCGAGATCAAGCATTTTGGGTGGATACAAGGCCTCAGTAAAATTTGAGTAACTTTGGCCTATAACTATCCTAATTTTTTATTCCAAAGGGTTTTCTTGTCTGTGTTCTTTTTTCCTGTGGGTTTTATTTTATGTTGAACCGGCATATTTAGGATGTTTAGGTAGCTTTAGTAGCACATAGTATTGATATCCATGGCATAGTAATTTTGTGTGAAAAATGATACATATCAAATTTTTGTTTAGCTAGTTTGATAGTAACCATACATGATTAGGTTTCTGATAGTGTTTGTTCTGACAAGTATGCGTGAACTGTGATAAAAAGCATGATTTGTTGGTTTATGTTAACATGTAAAGCAGTGTCATGAGTGTATGAGCTTAATTGCATGATTTTTTACTATGCTTTAATTCAGAACTTGCCCTATTACTCAGATTTAGACTCTAGGTTAGTTGGTTAGGAAAGGATCTTAGGTCATTATTCTGATTTAGCCCACTTAGCCTACATATAACCAACCAAAAATGTTATGTATCCCTTGATCCCTATTTTTGAGCCTAAAATTGACTCTATTCTTTGTAAATACCTAACAAGCTTAAACCTTAATGAATGATAATCTCAAACTTGACGCTGGTCTTTCTTTAAACATTGTGTACCTCAACTAAGGCTAAAAGCCTAAGTTGAGGGTGGCTACCCAAAAGGTGGCCCTGATTTGGAGAATAGATAATGTACACCTCATCTTAGGTCAAAAGTCTAAGTCGAAGGTGGCTAGCATCTGGAGAAGTCATGAAAGTGAGGAAAAATCTTAGTGATACAAAGAAGGGAGAAAAAGAATAAAAAAGGTGCAAGAAAAATGATAAAATTTGCCAAAGTTCAAAACAATGTGAATGAATATGGCAAAGTGCTAAAAATGAAAAGAAAAGCACCCTTAAGCAGTTAAAAATGAGAAAAAGGGAGAAGAAAGTAAAAATGATAGGTTGGTAGGGTAAAAGTATGGAATAATACAGTATCCAGGAGGGCCTCAGTCATGATATTTCCATAAAATCACTCCAAAGTCCCCTGAGCCTACATTACAAGCTTAGAAAGTCCTAACGTGATCCTAGTCCGACTAGTCAACAAGTCACGATCTAGAGTATAGGGGCAAACATATGGTATTGGGTATAGTATTTGAATATATTTTGTGAGGGTGAGTGTCTTTGATATAGTCCCAATGAACTTGAGTTGAAAATATCACCCAAAGTGTATAATGGGACTTCTTTGTGTGAGGGAACTTGCATTGCATTGTTGATACTTGACCATATTAGCGATATGTGGCTTATTTTTGGTTGCATAGCTTGCCATAGCTACATAGTTGGATATTATGGTTTGTATTAGTTTACTAGATGACTATCTAATATATGTTTGAAAGAGACTTGGGTATTTGTTGAGATTTTGATTTAGTCTGTGCCATTGGGTTGATGTCTATGTGTCTCTGTGCTACTTAAGTAGATTGAGTCCGTCGCTTGAGGATAAGCAATAATTTTAAGTTGAGGGTGTTGATGTGCTGCAAAAATACCACACTTTTAATGCTTAAAACTTGATATTTTATGTGTTCTCATGGTGATGTTAGTATATTTGATGTGTGTTCCTGTTTATTTTGCAGGATGCCAATGTTGGCTTGATTTTGGGCGTGAAGTACAAAAAAGTTATAATTTTTGGAGGTATATGAGACCCTGTACGGGTCATGGGTCCTTCTACGAGTCGTAGAGGAGGTTTTGTTTGTTCTTTTAGTGCAAGGATGAAAATTGAGTTGCACTCTACGAGATAGGACACTAGTCGTGAACCAATATACGAACTCTAGAGTGTGATCGTGAAGAAAGGATCAGGGATGGAAGAGTTGCTGAAAAGTGATACAAAGGAGACCCTTCCTGGGTCATAGAATCCTCCGCGGCTCATGGAAAGGTTTCATGAAAAGCGACTGCTGGATGTAACTATATTCTACGAGATCCCTTTCACGAGCCGTGAACTGCTACATGAGCCGTAAAAGATGCCCATAAATGATGCCAACACAGTTATCCTATTTCATTTTGGCTTTATATTTTAAGTACTATAAATAGGCTTTTTAGGGTTTTTAAGATATACACAACAATAGAGAGGAAGAGAACATGAGAGAACAACCTAGGACAAAAAAATAGCTTGATTGTGAACATCATTTTTGTGATTTTACTACAATCTTTTGATTCGAGTTTGCAATTATATTGAGAAGTTAGATTTGTGTTCATATATTATTGTGTGTAAGTACTTTAAATATGTCTTCGTCTTGCATAATTTCTAAAAACACTCAAGCATGCATGGCTAAATCCACAACTAGGGTTGTGGGAACCATGACGAACTAACTTAGATAAATTAGATAACTTGCAAATTCTTGGATGGTGTTAGAATGTATTAGTTAATCTCTTCATTTTAATTGATTTTTAATGGTGGACAACATTAGAACTAGCCTAGTATCACTTGCCGGATAAAAAAATAAGTAATAGAAAAAGAGTTAATTAACAGGAGTTGATCGATTTCTCTCAACTAATCAATCTAACTAAAATAAGTAAGATTGTATTGGGATAGAGTAAGGATTAGTAAAGTTACATCACAGAGACAGATCAAGTAATGTGATGAAATTCACATATACGCCGGATCAAAGGTTTAGGAGAATATAACTTACTGTCCTACACCTACACACCAGAAAAGAGTCGCAAGTATCCAAGAGCACTTAGTTAGGGAGTCATGGGGAACACATAGCCCTAGTTCGCGTTTCTCTTGATTACAAACACATGCATTTTCATTTAGATTATACTTTTACTTGAAACCTCCCCCTATCCTCTTTGTGTTTATTTTCTTATTTCTAAAAGATAATAGGGTTAATCGATTCAATTTACAAGTTGTGCTAATCCAGAGTCTACCATATTCCTCAAGGGATCAATCCTAATAATTGTTAGGTTAAATACTTGATAACGACCACTTTAACCTCCAAGTAGAGGTGTGGGTTGAGCGAGATTGAGCATTTTGGCGCCGTTGCCGGGGAATACAACTAGACTTGATTAGTGCAACGTAATTTGATAGATTGCTCTTTATTTCCTTTATTTTACCTTTTTATTATTTTTGTTCGATCACAGGGTTCAGGTGAACATTGCATGCCAAATATGAGAAGTCGAGGCACTCCCTTGAATCCATTTGACCTAGAGATCCACACAACACTGAGAAGAATGACCCGACTACCTGGTAACCATGATGTTGATAATGCAACTAATGTTGCACTGAATCCAGATTGGGACAATCCACCTATAATAATTCCACAGCTTGAGGGACTTCAAGCCGTCATTAATGATTGGAACCAATATCAGCTAAACCCAATGACTATGGATATCACGAGAGCGATAGTGTTACCTCCACTTCAGGGTGACACTAAGTTCGTCGTGTCAAGTGGGTTGCTATATATAATACAAAATCGCGAGTTGTTCGCAGGCCTACTATTAGAGGATCCACATAATCACTTGCACAATGTTGTGTTTGTCTATAAGAGCATAACGAGGAATCAAAATCTGTCCATGGATGTCATTGGGCTTCGTGTCTTCCCATTGTTTCTTACTGGCAATGTGACGTTATGGTTAGTTGAGCTCCCACAGAGCTCGACCACCAGTTGGGCTGAACTACAAATGACCTTTTTGGAAAGATACTTCCTATATCCAAAAAACTCAAGTTAAAGAAGGAGATAAATAACTTTAAACAACTGTCTGGTGATTCGATTGGTGCTACATGGGAGAGATCTACAAAGTGTTCGAGAAGGGTTCCCGACCATAAGATCATAGATTAATCTTTGGTTGAGATCTTCTACAAATCCCTTGATGAGAATGGGCAAGCAGTTGTCGATACCATCATGGGTGGATCATTTATAAATCATACCTTCTAGGAGATCGCTGAAAGGCTAGAGTGGGTGGTCAAGACTAACCGTTCATGGGGCACAAAAGACAAAGACACAACTAATAACTCATTTGCAGTTACTAGTACTCCGGTGCAAGAACAAGTCAGTGAAGAGGTGATGCAGGAACTTGCACGGATTAATACAAATATGGAGCTACCGATAAAGCAGAACACGGAGAAGGTGAATGTCGTCGCTCATCAGCCTGTCTGAGCGCCCATGTACGAGGAACCCTACTTTGAGGAAGATTCTTGCTTCGTAGCTGAGCAGATGGGGGGTTTCCGGCCTAACACCCAGGGGTTAAATCAAGACTACTGGCGCCAAGGGCAAGGAAACTAAGGTAAGAACTACGGACAAGATGGAGCTTACAACAATAATAATCGGGGTGGCTTATATGATAGAAACAAAGGCCAAGATGGAGATGCTTATTGGGATCGAAGAGATGGCTACAAAAGCGACACCTATGTTCCACCCCATAATTAAAATTCTAGTGCTGGTTTATCCAAAGTTGAGGAGATGTTTGACAGATTGCTGAAGAAAGCTGATGTGCAGGATGAGACACTCAAGGGGATGAAGATTGATATCTCTAACATTAATAAGAAGATCGAGTCTCATTCAGTTGCAATCAAGTAGCTTGAGTAGTAATTCAGCCAGATATTGACCCAACTTAACCAACGCTAGAAGGGTACTCTGCCTAGTAACACTATTCAGAATCCAAAGAATAAAGGACAATGTATGGCTATCACAACTCGCAATGGGAAGAAGACCACTGATCCTCTAATGCCTATAGATGATGATGAGGTTTTTGATGAGGGTGTTGTGAATAAGCAGGTTAAAATTAGAGATGATAGTGTTCAAACTGAGGAAAGATATGTCACACTGAAATAGTTGAGACCCATTCCTCAACCTCCTTCTCTCTTCTCATAGAGACTAAAGAAAAAAGAGGAGGAAGGTAAGTTCAAACACTTTCTTTCCATGTTGAAGCAACTTTCCATTAACATTACACTGATAGAGGCGTTAGAGAAGATTCCTGGATATGCCAAGTTTATGAAGGATCTGTTGATAAAGAAGCACACGGTGAATCTGGATCTCTCATAAGAGCTCCAACATTGCAGTGCTATCTCTACCCGATCCTTAGTGTAGAAAAGAGAGGATCCCGGAGCATTTACCATTCCCTGCACTATAAGAGATGTGGAGTTCACAAGGGCATTATGTGATCTTGGTGCCAACATTAATTTGATTCCCCTTGTGATTCAAGAAGCTTGGTCTGGCAGCCTCTACACCTACAAGGATGAGATTGTTGATGGTTGATCAAACTGTGAAGAATCTGGTGGAAATCCTACATGACGTCCTCGTCAAGGTGGACAAATTTATATTCCCTGCGAACTTCATGATCTTAGACTGGAAAGTGGATTTTAAAGTCCCAATCATCTTGGGAAGGCCTTTCTTAGCCACTGGGCGAGCCCTAATGGACATGGAATTTGGTCTACTCAAGTTTAGGTTGAATGACGAAGAAGTCACCTTCAACGTTTGCAGGTCGATGAAGAAGCCAGATGAGCTCAAGATGGAGGTATGGGATATTGATGAATTCTGAGTAATCAGATAGCCCACGTCGTGCCACGATAATAAATTAGGTGCTACTTGGGAGGCAACCCAAGACTGAGAGAGGCGCTTAGGCACCCAGGTACGTTTTATTTTTACCCTAGTCCTTAGTCTTTTGTTTATGTGCATTGAGGATAATGCACAATCTTTTTGATGGGGTGTGGGTGGATACAAGGCCTCAGTAAAGTCTGAGTAACTTTGGCCTACAACTATCCCAATTTTTTATTCCAAAGGGTTTTTTTGCCTGTGTTCTTTTTCCCTGTGAGTTTTATTTTATGTTGAACCAACATGTTTAAGTAGCATTAGTAACACATAGTATTGATATCCACGACATAGTAATTTTTGTGTGAAAAATAATACCCATCAAATTTTTATTTAGCTAGTTTGAGTAACCATGCATAATTAGGTGTCTGATAGTGTTGTTCTGATAAGCATGCGTGAACTGTGATAAAAAGTATGATATGTTGGTTTGTTTTAACATGTAAAACAGTGTCATGAGTGAGCAAGCTTAATTAGATGATTCTTTATTGTGCTTTAATTTAGAACTTGCCATATTACTCAGATTTAGACTCTAGATTAGTTGGTTAGGAAAGGATCTTAGGCCATTGTTCTGATTTAGCCCACTTAGACTAAATATAACCAACCAAATATGTTATATATCCCTTGATCCCTATTTTTGAGCCTAAAATTGACTCTATTCTTGTAAATACCTAACAAGCCTAGACCTTATTGAATGATAATCCCAAACTTGACCCTGGTCTTTCCTTGAACACTGTGCACCTCAACTAAGGCTAAAAGCCTAAGTTAAGGGTGGCTACCCAAAATGTGGCCCTGGTTCGGAGGATAGATAATGTGCATCTCATCTTAGGTCAAAAGCCTAAGTTAAGGGTGGCTGGCATCAGGAGAAATCATGAAAGTGAGGAAAAAACTTAGTGATACAGAGAGGGGAGAAAAAGAATAAAAAGGTGCATGAAAAATGATAAAATTTTTCAAAGTTCAAAACAATGTGAATGAATAAGGCAAAGTGCTAAAAATTAAAGAAAAGCACCCTTAAGCAGTTGAAAATGGGAAAAAGGGAGAAATAAAAGTAAAAATAATAGGTTGGTAGGATAAAAGTGTGGAATAATGCAGTATCAAAGGGGGCCTCAGTCACTATGTTTTCATAAAATCACTCCAAAGCCCCTTGATCCTACATTACAAGCTTAGAAATTCCTAACGAGATCCTAGTCCGACTAGTCAACAAGTTACTATCGAGAGTATAGGGGCAAGCATATGGTATTGCACAAAGTATTTGAATATCTTTTGTGGGGGTGAGTGTCTTTGATGTAGTGCCAATGAACTTGAATTGAAAATATTACCCAGAGTGTATAATGGGACTTCTTTGTGTGAGGGCACTTGTATTGCATTGTTAATACTTGACCAAATCAGTAATATGTGGCTTATTTGTGGTTGCATAGCTTTCCATAGCTACATTGTTTGATATTATGGTCTGTATTGGTTTACTGGATGACTATCTGATATATGTTTGAAAGAGACTTGGGTATTTGTTGAGATGTTGATGTAGTCTGTGCCATTGGGTTGATGTCTATGTGTCTCTATGTTGCTTAAGTAGATTGAGTCCGTCACTTGAGGACAAAAAATAATTTTAAGTAAAAATACAACACTTTTAATGCTTAAAACTTGGGATTTTATGTGTTCTCAAGGTCATCTTAGTAGATTTGATGTGTGTTCTTGTTTATTTTGCATTATTTTTGTGTTTGCTCAACTTTGGGCGTGAAGTACAGAAAAGTTATAGTTTTTGGAAGTATACGAGACCCTCTATGGCTCATGGGTCCTTCCACGAGTCATAGAGGAGGTTTCATTTGTTCTTCTAGTGCAGGGGTGAAAATTGAGTTGTACTCTATGAGAGAGACCATGAGTCGTGAACCAGTATACGAGCCATAGAGTGTGATTGTGAAGCAAGGATCAGAGATAGAAGCATTGCTAAAAAGTGGTACAAACGAGACCCTTTGCGGGTCATGGAATCCTTCATGGCTCGTGAAAATGCTTCATGAAAATGCCTGTTGGATGTAACTATATTCCACGAGACCCCTTTCACGAGCCATGAACTGCTACACGGGCCGTAAAAGATGCTGAAACAGTTATCTTATTTCATTTTGGCTTCATATTTTAAGTGTGATAAATAGGTTTTTAGGTTTTTTCTTAAGATATACATAATAATAGAGAGGAAGAGAATGTGAGAGAACAACCTAGGAAAAAATAGCTTGATTGCGAACATCGTTTTAGTGATTTTACTATAATATTTTGGTTCAACTTTGTAATTATATTAAATAATTTGATTTGTGTTCATCTATTCTTGTGTGTAAGTACTTTAATTATGTCTTCTTCTTGCATAATTTCTAAAAACACTCCAAGCATGCTTGGCTAAATCCACAACTAGGGTTGTGAGAACCATAACGAACTAACTCAGATAAAATTGGATAACTTGCAAATTCTTGGATTGTGTTAGGATGTATTAGTTAATCTCTTCATTTTAATTGATTTTAACGGTGGAAAACGTTAGAACTAGCCTAGTATCACTTGCCGGATCAAAAAAATAAGTAATAGGAAAAGAGTTAATTAACAGGAGTTGATCGATTTCTCTCAACTAATCACTCTAACTAAAATAAGTAAGATTGTACTGGGATAGAGTAAGGGTTAGTAAAGTTATATCACCGAGACGGATCAAGTAATGTGATGAAATTCACATATACGCCGGATCAAATGTTTAGGAGAACATAACTTACTGTCCTACACCTACACACTAGAAAAGAGTCGCAAGTATCCAAGAGCACTTAGTTAGGGAGTCATGGGGAACACATAGCCCTAGTTCACTTCTCTCTTGATTATAAACACGTGCATTTTAGTTTATATTTTACTTTCACTTACAACCCCCCCTCTTCTCTTTGTGTTTATTTTCCTATTTTCTGGGAGATAATAGGGTCAATCGATTCAATTTACAAGTTGTGCTAATCTAGAGTCTACCATATGCTTCGAGGGATCGATCCTAACCGTTGTTAGGTTAAATACTTGTGACGACTGATTTATCCTCCAAGTAGAGGTGTGGGCTGAGTGAGATCGAGCAGACTTGATTGTCATATCCATTATGGGTTTGATTCGTTCTTACCATGGTAAGGTATTGAATGGTTGTGATAACATCAATAAAATTGTTGTACCATCGCTGGATCATAAGTGATTGTTGTTGAATAATAGAAACTCCCATAAAAGTTATGTTTTGATAGTACTCTGATTTAGATTGGATTGGATTAGATTGGACTAGATTAGATTCGGATTGAATTGGATTGGTATTGAGTGGTCATTGTCTACTCTTTATTCTTGCTTTAGATAGATATTTGACATTCTGATTGGGTATTTCTTAGTTGATGTTATTCTACCTATATTTGTTTCATTCAATCATTTTACATGCTCCTACATTTCACGTACTGATGTTGCCCAAGATACACCTCCTTTTTGAAGGATAAAATGGTCACTATCAAGTAAATAACCTAACCAAGGTTAGGGTCAAACCCACAGAGAATAAGATAGATTCTAGAATACTTCAATTGCAAAATAAGGTGATTAACCTACTTATCTGCCGAAGGAGGGGGGGGGTTATAATTTAGAGTAAAGAAACCTAAACTAATGCAAGTGGTGTAAAACAAGTAGAAGAGCTAACCAGGATGATGTATTCCCCATGATTCCTTAACTTAGTTTTACCAGATAATTATGATCTTTTCCAATGTGTAGATGCAGAATGGTAAGTTAAGTTTACTTAAACCTTTGATCCAACATAGAGGTAAATTTCACCACGGGGTTTGATCCACCTCCACGATGTGACATTACTACCCCTTACCTATAGCCCTAGTACAACCTTCCGTTGATCTAGTTTGGTTGATTAGATGAGAAAATATCAATCGAATCTTGTTAATTATTCTATTTTCCTATTTATTACCTCCTTGATCTGGCAAGTAACACTAGACAAGTTCTAACATTGGCCATCTGTTAAAAAGCATTTTAGATGAAGAAAATTAATTAATACATTCATACACACCTTCTAAAAATTATGAATTATTCAGTTTAACCAATCTACATAAGTAACACAACAACACACATACCTCAATCTAATGGTAAATATCATATCAAAGTCAAGCACAGATACCCACACCATTCAAAATCACATATTAGATAGCTATCAAACAAACCAGTGCAGATCAATATATTCAAAGGTGCAATTTTGACAAATAAGGTGACCACTGATAAACAATAATCCCTGACTCAGTCTATCATTAATAATGCAATGCAAGTGCTCTCACAGAAAGAAGTCCCTTCTCACTCTCATAGTGATATTTTCAGATTCAATACTTAGGACTGCACAAAGCCACTCACTCTCACCAAAGATATTTAAACGCTGCGATCAATATCATATGTTTGCCCCTATACTCAAGACTATGACCTTTGACTAATCAGACTAGGATCACTTTAGGACTTTCTATGCTTGCAATGTAGGCTTAGGGGGTTTTAGCGTGATGTTCTAGAACATAGTGACTAAAGTCCCTCCTTGCCACCGTATATTTCTACACTTTTATCCTACCAATCTATCACTTTCATCACATTATCCCTTTTTCCCCTCATTCTAAGCCTTTTTAGGGTGTTTGTTTTTCATTATTACCTCATTGCCTTGTATTTCATGTTCTTTTGCTTTTTATCATAACAGTTAGGCAATGCTTTCTTTTTCTTGCACCCTTTTAAACATTTTTATCCTTTTTCTGTATCACTACTTTCCCTCTCATTTTTTATGACTTCTCCTTACACCAACCACCCTCAACTTTGGATTTTGGTCTGAGTTGAGGTGCACAATATCCATCCTTTAAACCAGGGCCATTGTGGGTGGCTACCCTCAACTTATGTTTTTTCCCTCAGTCAAGGTGCACAATGTTCAAGGAAGGACCAGGCCCAATTTCAGGGTTTATCATTCATTAAGGTTAGGTTACTTCGGTACTTTACAAGGAAAAGGTATATATCAGGCTCAAAGATTGGGATCAAGGGATACGTTACACATTTGGTTGGTCATTTAGGCTAAGTGGACTAATAAGAACAATGGCCTAAGATCCTTTCCTAACCTACAGTCTAAGTCAGAGTAATAGGGCAAGTTCTGAATTAAAACACAGTATATGAATCATGCAAATAAGCTCTTATACATATGACATTGATTACACTATCAACACAAACTCTCAGATCATGCTTTTCTATCAAAATTCAACCTAACTTATCAGAACAGACACCTGTCAAGCATGCAAACATGCATGGTTGTTATCAAGACTAACCAACCAAAAATTTGGAGGGTATCATTTTTTCATAAAAACAAAAATATTCCATATACATCAATACTATATGCTACTAATACCACCTAAATATCTTAAACATGTTGGTTCAACAGAAATTAAATATTCACAGGGAAAAAGAACACAGGCAAGAAAACCCTTTGGAATAAAAAATTAGGAAAGTTATAGGCCAAGGTTACTCAGACTTTACTGAGGCCTATAACTACCCATACCCCATCCAAAAAGTTGTGCATTGTCCCCAATGCACACAAAATATCAAAATAAAGACAAGGGGTCAAAAGAACATACTTGGGTGCCTAATCGCCTCTCTCTTCTTGGGTTGCCTCCCAAGTAGCACCTAATTTAGTGTTGCGGAACAACTTAGACCATCTAATTATTCATACTTCATCAATATCCCAAATCTCCATCTTCAGCTTATCGATCCGCTTCATCGACTAAATATTGAAGACGACTTCTTCATCATTCAATCAGAACTTGAGTTGGCCTAATTTCATGTCCATCAAGGCTTGCCCAGAGGCTAAGAAAGAGCTTCCTAAGATGATTGGGACTTCAAAGTCGATCTCGCAATTTAGGATCTCTAAGTCTGTGGGGAATATGAATTTCTCAACTTTGACCAGGACATCGTACAGTATCCTCACAGGCTTTTTTACTGTCTTATCGACCATCAGAAGCTGTATGTTTTTAGGAATAGGGGCTCCTAAGCCTAGCTTCCTGAAGACTGCAGGGGCATCAAATTTATACTAGCATCCAGATCATATAGTGCCCTTGTAAACTCGACATTACCTATGGTGCATGGAATGGTGAATGCTTTAGGATCTTTTCACTTCTGCACCAAGGACCTTGTAGATATTGCACTGTAATGTTGGAGTTCTGGAGAAAGCTCTCGACTCACAATATGCTTCTTTGTGACCAAGTCCTTCATGAACTTTACATACCCGAGTATTTTCTTCAATGCTTCAAGAAGTGGAATGTTGATGGAGAGTTGTCTTAGCATGGAGAGGAAGTGCTTCAAGTTACCTTCCTCCTCTTTTTTTCTTGAGTCTCTGAGGGAAGGGAGGAGGAGGTCTAGGAATGGGTTTTAACTTCTGTGGTGTTGGCACTGCGTCACCCTGCCCATCTTTAGCATGAACATCTCCACCATCAGCATGCTCACTCTTGTCAACTATCTTCTCACGAACAACGTCATCCTCAACAGCCATTAGAGGATTAATAGTCAGTTTTCCACCACGCATCATGACTGTTATACACTACCCTTCATTCTTAGAATTTTTAACTATGTTGTTAGGCAGTGTACCTCTCTAGCGCTGGTTGAGTTGGGTTGACATCTAACCAAATTGTTGCTCAAGCTACTTGTTAGCCATAAAATAAGACTCAATCTTCTGATTAATGTAAGAGATATCATATTTCATCCCCTTCAGTGTCTCATTATGAGCGTTAGCCTTTTTCAACAGAAAATTAAATATCTTCTCAACTCGAGATGTGCTAGCACTAGAATCTTGATTATGCAGTGGAACATATGGACCATTCCTATAACCATCTTTGCGTCCCCATTCAACATCTCTATCTTGGCCCCTATTCCTATCATAGTAGCCTCCTCTGTTGTTGTCTCTGAAGGAGCCATCCCTACTAATGTTTCAACCTTGGTTCCCTTGACCTTGGCGCCAAAAGTCCTAATTAGACCCTTGAGCGTTGGTCCGAAAACCCTCCATCTGATCTGCAACAAAGCAAGTGCTCTACTCAATATAAGGCTCCTTGTACATGGGTTGTTGTGGAGGCTGATGAGATACTGCATTCACTCTTTGTTGGTTCTGCTTCATCAACAACTCTACATTAGTATTATTTTACACAATCTCTTGCATCACTTCTTAACTTGCCCCTGCTTGTGCCAAATTAGTACTGACTGAGAATGAGTTTTTTGTAGTAGCTTTGTCCCTCATCCCCCATGCACGATTCATCTTGACCATTCTCTCCATTCTTTGTGCAACCCCCTAAAATGGGCGATCTATAAACAAGCCTCCCATGATGGTGTCAGATGCTTGGCTATTCTCATCTAAGGCTTTGTAAAAGATCTTCACCAGGGCTTCATTAACAATTTTGTGGTCCGGGACACTTCTCAAGCACTTAGTAAATATCTCTCATGTGGTACTGAGTGAATCAAAAAACACTTGCTCGAAATTGTTGATCTGTGCTTTCAATTTCAGCTTTTTTGAGATTGGGAAGAACTTATCCATAAAGGACCTCTACAATTCTACTCAAGTGGTGATTGAACTCTGTGAGAGCTCGAATAACCATAGCGTTGTGTTAACTGTAAGAGAAAATGGGAAAACACGAAGCCCAACGACATCCATAGACATATTCTAGTTTTCCGTCATGCTCTTATAGACAAACACAATATTGTGTAGATAGTTATGTGGGTCCTCTGATGGTAGGCCCGCAAGCAACCTATGGTTTTGTAGCATATGGAGAAACCCACTCGACACGATAAACTTTGTGTCATCCGATAGTGGAGGTAACACAATAGCTCCCGTGACATCCATTGCATAAGGTTAGCCAATATTGATTCCATTGATTTGTTATGGCTAGAGGATCCTATGGTGGTGGATTTAGCGGAGGTGTATTGTCATTGTTTGGACTGAGTGTTGCATTCATCGCATTGTTAACAACATTGTTTGCATTATCTTGGGCCATTCTCCTCAGCGCCCTTTGGATCTTTGGGTCAAACGAAGTCAAGGGATTGCTTCAGCTCTGAGTGTTGTGCATACACTACACCTTTATTCTGAAATAAAATAAAAACAACAAGAAACATAAAATGAGAAGAATAAGGGTTAACCCCCCAATTACATGAACTAAATAAGTCTAGTCGTATTCCTCGGCAACAACACAAAAATACTTGATGTCGCCCAAGATACACATCCTTTTTTAAGGATAAAATGGTTGCTATCAAGTAAATAACCTAACCAAGGTTAGGGTTGAATCCATAAAGAATAAGGTAGACTCTAGAATAATTCAATTGTATAATAGGGTGATTAACCTACTTATCTTCCGAAAGGGGGAGGGGTGTAATTTAGAGTAAAGAAACCTAAATGAAAACAAGTGGTGTAAAGTCAGTAGAAGAGCTAACTAGGGTGATGTGTTATCCATGATTCCCTAACTTGGTATTACCTGATAATTGTAATTTTTTCTAGTGTGTAGATGCAGAATGGTAAGTTAAGTTTTTCTAAAGCTTTGATCCAGCAAAAAGGTAAATTTCATCATGGGGTTTGATCCATCTCCGCAGTGTGACATTACTAAACCCGTACCTATAGTCCCAGTACAACCTCCCCTTGATGTAGTTTGGTTGATTAGATAAGAAAACATTAATCAAATCTTATTAATTTTTCTCTTCTCCTATTCATTACCTCCTTGATTTGGCAAGTAATACTAGGTGAGTTCTAGCGTTGGCCATCCGATAAAAATATTTTAGATGAAGAGAATTAATTAATACGTTCATACACTCCTTCCAAGAATTATGAATTATCCAGTTTTACCTTGTTAGTTCTTCATGGTCCCACAACCCTAGTTGTGGATTTAACTACTCATAATTAATGTAGATGCAAGAATCATGATAAAGAATAACAAATTGAGCACTTACACAAATGAATTTAAGCACAAGAAATCCAATTCTTTAGTGGAAATTACGATTCCGAATCAAGAACACAAAATATTATTTATTTCTGACTAAAAGTACTAAAAACTATGAACTACTACAAACTCTTTGCCAAAACTTTATTATAAAATAACCTAAAAACCTATTTATAATGTTTAAAATACAAAACCAATTCAAACTAGGAAAGTTGGGTCGGCAGGCTCTTTGAGCATACTCTACGGGTCGTAATATATTCCATGGCCCATAGTCGAACTTTCATGGACTTCATCTTCAGAACTGGGGTGACTTCTACGAGACCCTTTTACGGGCCATATAAGATTCTACGACCCGTGGAGGATTTCATCTGATGACTTTCCAACAACTCCCCAATCTCTGATCCTCAGGGTACGACAACTGATCTATGACTCGTATTATGATTGACAGCTCATAAACTCGCTCATAGATTAAACTTCTGAAAATCACCCATCACTAGAATTTGCTATGACTCCCCTTCTACAGCCCATGGAATAATCCACGACCCGTAAATGGTTTCGTCAATCCTCAAAAACTGTACTTTCAACACATTTTACCCAAAAATCATTCCAACATTATAATCCTGCAAAACAAACATAAAAACACACTAAATCTAACAACATCACTTTGAGGAAACATAAAATTTCAGGTTTTAAGCATAAAAAGTATTGTATTTTGGCAGAACATCACGTATTGACATCCATTTGGACTGTATCATTTTATAATGCAGAGACATGTATTAGGGATCATCAACAGGCACATTCATTGAGGATCTATTCATATTCAGTTGATTGGTGAGACCTTCTTGCTTTTGAAGGATTACTATATTACTATCATCTAACTACTAGAGTTTAAATTTTGTTTATTTGAGGTAGCCATATTGGCACCATCTAGATAGTAGAGTTAGAGGTTTCATAGACAAGACAGTGATGAGTTGACGTTGAGATCATTATCTCTTGACTGATTTTTTAAAACTATTTTTTATGTCAGAGAATTAGGAGTTTTATTATTGGCCTATGACCTCTACATATTGAGATTATTCACCATTTTTCATCTTCAATCTTTTGCTGATATGTTAAATATTAATTGAATGAATTTGATGTGGTCAAGTGGTTCGCTTGGGGACTAGCAATAGTCTCTGAGTGTTGGCCACGCCTTGAGTACCCTTCTAGGGCATGACAAACTTGGTATCAGAGCATAGAGTTTAAGTTTCCTAGGGTGTCTATGAAGTCGTGTTTGTAGGGTCTTATTTATGGTTGTGAAAGGGTCCTACTTCTATAAATTAGGGACTATTGACATCTAGGAAAAGTTTCCCTTCTTTCAGATTTTTAATCGTGCGATAAAGTTATTCCCTAAGAAACCTGTGATGATTCATGTATTGTTCTAAACCTTTAGACTATGCCTCACCTATGAGGTGATAGAGGAAGTAATGTTCAAACCCTTGCCAATGAGTTCCTATGCAATAAAGTGATCAGAATGGTAGAGAGACCATACTAAGCTTGAGAAAATATGACTAGTGTGTGGAGTTGATTGACTCAAAAGAATGTACTCTTATTCATATGAATCATGCATTTGAGTTATAGCTCAAGATGTACCCCAGACTCTCTTATCTAAAACTTACTTTCGATGTTACCCATGATAGGGAAAGTTATGTATCAAAAAGTCTAAATGTTACCACTTAAGAGTAAGATTTGAGGTCTTATAAACCATGAGTAGAATTGAGTCATCCTAGAGATAGAAGGACGATGATGGAAAGGAAGGGACGGGATAGTAAGAGTTATGGTTGATTGAGGCTTGTGACTAGAGTTATTATCTATTAGGTAAGTAATAGGGTGCTAAGTCAATTGCCATAAGTTTTGATGAAAGAGTCGAAAGTACCCTATGACTTTCATGATGAGGTATAGAGAGAAAGAGTTATGATGATGTGTTATAGTATTTGTATCAGAGGGTGAAGTATAGATGTTGAATGGGGGAACAAAGTACTTTTGAGGTGATAAATCTAAACTAGGGTTATGATTTTGAAGTGAGAGCCCTATGAAATTCATGGAGCTATGAGCTTAGTCAGATAAGGAGGTATAGTGAATGAGTGAATAGTATTTGAGTTGTGAAGATGAGATGTGTTGATTGAGTACTCACTATGAGATTTTAGTGGGCCTATGTCCCTACTTTTACCTAATAGTTATTATTAGTTAGTATAAAATGAGAGAAGTGTGTGATGCACATGTTAGTACTAGACCATAAGCTTGAATTTTGAGGAGTAGTGTGAAAGAGGATATAACATTGTGATAGTGATAGTCTTAGTTAAAGATTTGCTTTAAGAGGCTTGCCAAAGTGTATGTTCGAGATGAAGAAGTTGATCTATAAGGAAAGTGATGCTACAGGTAGGGTACAAGTGCCCCTTAGGTAGGAATAGTGAATTAAGGATAGCTCATTAGATAAGAAGATACTTAAGATGTGCATCCATGATAGTGTAAAGTTGTGTGAAGCTCTCAGTTATGACTGCTATAAGAATCTAGACAGTATTTTTGAGTTTTCACTATAGAGTAGGCTGATATAAACATTCTTTGTCATCCCGAGTAATTAGGTCAATTAGGGCTTATGAATAGATTATGATGATTTTTCCATTATAGTCTAAGTTTTATACGATTAAATTTATGGGAGCACAGAATTTGAGTGTTAGCAAGAAAAAAAACGAGGTTAGATTGTAAGAGTAATGGAAAGTGGTTAGGTATGCCAATAAGAGCAACAAGTATAGAAAGATTCCCATAGAGTCAGGAGGAAGCTAAGAGGGATATCTTCAAAGAAAGTCTTAGTAGCTATTTTACATATGTGACTATTGTATAATAGAAGGGTTTAAGATGTTCTTGTAGATAGTAAAGTGATTTCCTGACTGTGTGGAGACATGTACTTATAACTTAGTAAAGAGAATGGATTCACAAACTTAGAGAGATGACCTTTAAGCTAAGGAGGAGATAATGATCGAATAAACTAAAGTAGATCTTGAGTTTTCAATAGTGATGGGTTGATCAAGATGAGATATCAATATTTTTGCCATCTCATATATTCCTCATACTTTAGTTGAGGTGATATTCTGTCACGACCCGAATAGGGGGCCTAAATGTGACATGGCGAAAGAGGACCCGAAGACCCACGATCAAGACATCATAGCGTTATTACACTCATCATTGGTTCGGAAACGCGGAAGCTAAACACATAGCACATAAGCTCTAGGGATTTAGGGACATGAGACTCAAGCTATGGGGACAATACGGGAAAGGGGATAAGCATGCTTTCACATAGCACATAGTCATTCATCATACTCAACATTCAAGTCATTATCATAACAAGGAGACATAATCATAAGTCAAGTGAAATAGCATTATATTACATAGCCAAATATCCAACATACAAGTCAAACGTACAAGAGTAAGATTTGTCCAACAATGCCTCTACATAGA
>JBCEWC010004373.1:0-27518 GCA_038996855.1 Solanum aculeatissimum | reverse complement strand
CAATAAGGATAAAGACAAGCTAAATACAAGACAAGGACATTTTTGCGATATTTTCAATAAAAAGGACCAGCAGACAATGACATATACCATATTGTGAAACAATTTCAACAAAGGCAGGATAAGATAATGAGAGCTACTAATGGACCAGCAGACAAAGACGTCCACCAGAAGACATAACCAATTCAAAAGAAAGAACAGCGATATATACCAAACGCACTAAATACATACACCCGTAATATGTGTATTTATTTCAACAAAGGCAGCTAGCCATTTCAATAGACAGTAACAAGACAGAGACAGGAAACAAATTCTGCAACAATTTCAATAACAACCATGTGACGATGGGGCCCAGAAGTAGTACCCGACAAGGCTGTATTGATAATTGTTTCAAATGGAATCTTTTAATTTTAGTTTGAAGTCCAGGATTGAAATCCGAAGATGTACCTATAAATATAAGTGTATGTTTCATCTAGTAGCAGAGGAGAGAAAGCAAGAAAATCAGAAACTCAAAATAAGCAAAGGTGTGATTAGAGAAATACTTTCTTAAGTACCAGTAGCAAGCAAGTAATTTCCTAATACTATTCTATGTAAGATCTCTCTCTCAGTGTAAATTATTGTGACTCAGTGTGTTTTATTTCAATTTTTGTCACATATTTGAATCTATAAATATGTTTAATGTTCTTATGTCTGTGTCAAGCTAAGCTCTCATAATCTTTCCTGTAATTATTTGTTTAATAGTTTGATCTATTAGTATTACTCCTAAAAGTGTTGTGGTTACTTATCTATATTATATAATCTGTCAAAAAAATTTCTAGTAAGGGTTAGTTGCTTAATTGTATAACATCCTCCAGGGATTAGCTTGTAAAGTCCTAGGAACAAATTAGACATCTTTAGGCAAAAAGGCCGTTGATAGTGTCTAAATCCGGGGTGGAGCTAAAGACGATTGGTGTTATATCATAGATTAAGAAAAAGAGCTGAAAGAAAGTTTTACTGAAAGATTTATACTCTAAATAGATAACGACAACCTGAACAAGATAATACATATAGATTCGACTTCGGTTCATGACCCCCTTTGCGACCAGAAATACTGCTGACAAAGCTGAAATCTGGCAAAAGAAGAGTAAATTAAGTTATAAAATAAAGTTTGTTAAAAACCCATCCCTTTTAAGTAAGCTTTTTAGAATTTTATATAGAAAGACCCAATAATTTGAAACACCTATACCAACCATTTTGAAAAAACTATTGAAACACATCCGAAAGGGTGTATATATCTATATCTATATATATATATATATATATATATATTAGCCATATATTGAAGAACCTGTAAATCTTAAGAATATTAAATTGAACAATTTTTTTAATTCTGGTGCGTAGACTTGTTCGAAACCATCTGGTACCAAGTCTTATTGCTGATGCATTTCTGGCGGAAGTAGTATGCATTTGACTTTTCTTTGACATGGCCACGGAAGTTTCAGACCATGCGTTACCAAGTCACAATTGTTGATTCATTTCAAAGAAATTAGTAACATCTGACTTTGATTCATTTCAAAGAAATTGATATAGGTTCTCTATTTTTTGGGCGTTTACTGCTTGTATACAGGAGTTATCTTCCAACATCAATAATGTTATATATCTTATCTAAAAACGGGTGCAGGAGGAGATGTATAGCTAGCGATGTATTGTAAAAAAGGACTAATATTATGAAAAGAATTGTACTTCTTGACTAGACGAGAAGTTTGTTACATCTTTGTGAAGATTGTAGCGGCTATAAAAGGAGAAAACTTGTTAGGTTGATGATTAACAATGTACAAGTGGAGCTCCTTATATAGGGGTCTTAGTCTATGTAACTATGTTATGTAATTATTCTCAAGGCATAGTAAGGTTAGTATTAGTTGCACTAATTAAATACGGATCAAGTTTAATCATATTACAATTGACATATCCAACCTGAGATTTTGAGGGCCAACTTAAAGTAATGCCTACATTTTTAAGGTGCCTTCATAACTCTTCTAATATTTTATCCAAGAGAATGTGAAATTTCCGTTCTTCCAATTGTATGTTTGGAGGAGAGATATGCAAACCACTTATTTTGGATTTCTCAACACTACCAGCCCCGTGTTATGCTCTTTCTACCTAGATGTAAAATTGTGCTTTATTAATTTCACACCAAGAAATATGACTAACTGGTGTTATTTATGTAATGTTATCAGTGCTTGCGGTGGCTCATAGAAAACTTTGTGAAAAATATGGAAAAAGAATATTACTATTAAATAGTTGTTACTACATTGTTACAATGAGACCCTATTTATAGACACTACATTCTAAACTTTTCCAAATAGGACACCACATTACAATCCTTTTCCAAGAAGAATTATGTATGCTTCCTATTCCTATTCATATTCTAACACCCCCCCTCAAGCTATTGCATACATGTCATATATACCTAGCTTGTCATGGATATAATTAATACGAGGATTAGTCAGGGATTTGGTGAAGATATCTAGAAGAAAACTGGTAAGGACTGCTCTGAACGTCTGGGAGACCTTAGTTGTAAAGGAACAAATTGAAAAAGTGGTTGGAGAAGTAGTATACATCGTTGGAAAGTCGATGTGTCGCTGGAAAATTGCCAGAAACTGGTATAAAATGTATGGATCATCTCGAAATCAGGAGATGAGTAGATATTAAACAAGAAAGTCACTGAAAAACTATCTGCAACATGCTCATGCGCCAGATTATTAGATTTGATGGATGAAAGTGGTCACAATCTGAGAATAAAATTATATGGGTAGGTCGGAATGATAGTCTTAACCCCTACTGAAAAAGAGAAATATGACTAACTGGTGTTATTTATGTTATGTTATAAGTGCTTGCAGAGGCTCATAAAGAATCTCTTGCTGAATTTCTCTATTGATATGCTCCTTTTTTTTTTTATTCCATAACATAGGTTTGGTATAGCAATCCATCTTTGAGAGACTGGTTAAAGGAGAATGCGGACAAATCACAGTTGGACAGGTTGAAATGGATGTACTATGTAATAAACAAAAGTCCATGGTATGTTTCCCTTATGAAAAGCTATGCTCCCTCTTCGATCCTTCTTCCTCTGTGTGTTTGTGTCTTTATTTGCCCATGCTCCCTCTTTGATCCTTCTTCCTCTGTGTGTTTGTGCCTTTATTTGCCCATGCTCCTATCCTATCTCTGCATCCTAAGATTTAGGTGATGACAAATCCGACTTCTAGATCTACACCCGTGTCGGGTGCCCATACCCGCATCTTAGCAACATAGGTCTGTCTTAGTCACTAGTTTATACTTTCACGGGGGAAGTTGTCCTAGGATCTAAAGATATATCCAGCATCTCCCGTGTTTTGCCAATATGAGATTTGCCTAGGGTGTTGCATAACCTTCACTCCGCACCTCCACCCCACCCTACCCAAACTCTTTAGGGACGCAGTGTCCTTACTGAGATTTCCCCATCATCATCTTAAAAATTTGGGATTTGCTTTTTCCCATCATCTCTTGAGCTTCCACTATTTGTCATGATCTGTTGCCCTGCTTTGAATGCAAATAGAAATTTCTTACTTATATTCCACAAATTCTATAAAGAAATAGGGAAAAAGAGAATTCAAGAGGCCCATAAGTATCAAAATAAAGATAAAGATGACTGTGCCAATTGGGGCTTCATTTATTGCAAGATGACTATTGATTGGAACTCAATAAGAAAGTTTCTTTATTGTTTTTAATTTCCAAAAAACTATTGGTTGGAATTTTCTGAGCTCTCTCTTACATTGTTAGGTCTTCTCTGGATGAAAATGAGGCTTTTTTGACGACTGCAGATTCAGCTGTCAAGCTTCTTCCAAAGGCAACAAAGCCTGTACCAGGTTGGAAAGGTTTTGAATATAGAACAGCATTTCCTACTGTGAAACCTCCTGGTGCAAATTTTTATCCACCAGATATGGACAAAATGGTATACCATGGTAATCACTTTGTTATATGCTGTAAAAATAGTCTTTACACTCATTTTTCTAAACCTTTTATTTTTTTAGGAATTCAACTTGTGGAAAGATGGTCTTCAACAAGATAAACAGGAAGAAGCAATGGGCTTTTTCAATGTTATTAGAAGGCATACTGAATCATCTTTTGAAGATTCACTATCCCAAAAAATGGGAAATGTCACTAGCTCTCCTCAAGATCTGTATGTGGTTCCTTATTCTCAAGAGTACAACTCTCTTCTTGCTGAAGCAGCCACCTTGCTTCGTAAAGCAGGAGATATGGCCAGCTCATCTAGGTATTCAATTTGTTTTAGGTATTTAATTATCTTGAATACAGATTGACTTAGTAATTTGCTTTTCTTTTCAGTTTAAAGAGACTTCTATACAGCAAGGCTGATGCTTTTCTTTCAAATGACTATTATGATTCAGATATCGCCTGGATGGAGTTGGTTAGTATGCTACTACTGCCTATCTGTCTGTAGTGCATATGTTGGAACTACTTAATTTTATGAAGATCTATCTTGAGTGACTTTTGTTTGAGCTGATGGGTTGACATGTCTTATGCAATGGCTAAGAAAGCCTAACAGATGAATATTAATCGTACACAAGATTATGCTGTAACTTTAACAATTTGAGCAACTTTTGCAATTGATTAATCAAACATTTGAGTAAGATAGTACTGACAGAGTGGGAAGGATCAAGATTAATCTAATTCATTACCAATAAATTACTGGCTTTGGTATCTAAATTTTGGGAATTGACATCAGCAATGTCCTTGATATAACGAAATTGTTTTCTTCCTTATATTGTTGATCTTTTGCTTATGTTTTTGGGCTCTTGTTTATTTTTTATTTTTTAAAATGCTGCATGATCTAGGGCTGTAAGTTTGTCTTAACTTTATTTATTAGGCTTAGCAGACATGTAACTTCAAGACAATGTTGACAATTGGAAAGGGGAAGTATGAAATTTATTAACCTGATGCTGTTGTCTGTACTGTCCTTACACATTTGGTTAACCAATTTCCTCCATAATTCCTTTATGTGTTGGTTTTTCCAACTCTGCCCAAGTTAAATACCTTGATGTCAGGTGGAAAAAAGCCTTGATGAATTTCAGTTTGTTATGTAAGCATTATGTGGCACTTTTATGTGCTCTCATTCTGGGTTACATTCATTCTTAGAGATGACATGTTCTTTTTTGCTTTCTTACTTATGAAGGACTCCAAGTTGGATGTCACTATTGGCCCGTATGAAACTTATGAAGATGCACTTTTTGGATACAAGGTATCACCTAATTTTGAAACTCGACGTTGTTTACAATTTCTACTGTGATTCTAATTTTCTGCCTTGATCCAGAATGCTCGAACTAATTATTTGGTGTAGTACCACATTGCCTTACCTGTTTGATAATGAGGGTCAAACATCATGCAGTATCATTCACAGATTTCTATCTCTGATAATTAAAATTACGCGTTCTCAGATAGACACCTCAACTTGATCAGAATATACATTTTAAACACCTTCACTCGAGGTGTTTTTCACTTGTCCTGACGTGAATAACATTTCAAACACGTCAGATAAATCACATCATATCATCACCATCTTTATTTTTTCAGCCCTTTTCTCCTTAGATAAGATCCAACAAAACCCTCAGGTAAGAATAAACAAAAGGAAAAAGATAGAAGTAATTAAGGGTGTGTTTGATATGATAGAAAAATGTTTTGCTCGAAAATATTTTATTTAGAAATAGCCAGCTGGTTTTCAAATGCTGACCAAGATTGAGATATTGAAATCATTATCTAAAAACTGATTACATATTCTTGATTTATTCAGTTGATTAGTAAACTGGAAATATATATAAATGAAAGGTGCGTTATTCCTCTTAATATTGTCTCAAGTTGCAGATACAGTACTTAATATATAAAAATTTGATGATCACTGCTGCATGCATTTTCTTCTATGGGAGTCGTAGATGCTATACTTAGCTTTTGGCTTAGTTTTCTTTTGTGAAGCTCATTCTATTTAGGATCTTGTGGAACTTGACATTGCATTGTGTAGCCATTGTACCGGTGATGTGTCCTAGGCAGCATCCATGTAGCAGCCAGCTCATATGCCAGAGTTTTTCGAAATGACCGAGTTAGCGAAATTTTCCATGGGCCAAGCTTCTGGACCATTTTGATTCATTAGCTCATTACATAAAGTAGCTTGTAACTGATGGATCCTTTTCGTAATGTCTAGCACGATCCTAGAGCTTGGCTACTTCTGATATTAATGAAAATCTTTTCTTGCTGACCATAAAATTGTTATTGGAAATGTAGACCTTGTACATTTTTCTTGTGGTACATGCAGCTAATATAATCTTATCTGCTAGGCGACATTTGAGGCATTTATAGGAGTCCGTGATGATAAAGCAACAGCTCAACTCAAATTGTTTGGTGATCAGTTACAGGTGCCTATAGACCTCCTATCCTAGATCAGCTTTTGCTCCATAATTTCTTTATTTCTTCTGTTACTTGCTGAAAATTAGCTATTCTAGGTTTTGGAGAAGAATCTTCCACTGGACGATATTTACAAGTCAGAAAACGTTGCAGCCGCCCCCATCCGGGTTATCCAGCTTCTTTACAATGCAGGGGTGAGTCTTTATCATTACATTTTCTTTTAAATCTTTATTTCTTCTTGTGCAATTCATCTTAAAGCAAATGTTTACTTATCTTCATTTCACAAGAACTGCATATTTAGGAAGAAAATATCAGATAAAATGTACTGTGAGTTTTTGTCTTTGATTGTGTACTCTAAGGCTTCATAAAGTAAGATCTTTTTCCAAAATTATGGGATTAATCTTTCAAGCCTTCTTGTGAGTAAATCTTGTGACCACTGCTCTTTTGCTGGATGAGGTGGAATGATATTTCCCACTGTTAGGACTTAAAGAAAAGGAGAAAAAGCAATGAAGACTTGGGGATGCAAAGGGAGGGAGGGATAAATCTCATCTTATTTTTATTTTATCTAATATCAAGCTTTTTCCCGTGTAATAGTGAGTGGAAATGGAGGGGAAGGATACTTTTACTTGTAAAAATTGCTGTAGTACCAAGAAGATCTTAAGACTATAAAGTCAGTTGAGAAAAGATGTGGTGGAGGGAGGACGAAGATTTTTGTTTTTTTGGGGGTAAAAAGCTAGCTAAGATTTTATTAATATCAAAAGGCAGCTCTAACAGTCGATGAAGAAGAGGTACAGAATCAGCAAAACTCATGAGATAATGCCTTCCAAAAGAAGATCTGGACTTTCCAAAGCGAATAGCGCTTATCTATTTAACTGCGGTTTAAAAAATGGGCTGAAAATTGTTTTCTTTTCGATTTCTTCTTTAGTTGGATTCTTTCCTTGAAAAATAGAGTCAGACTGTTGTTTCTTTTACTAAAATGCTTGTAAACTCAGGTGCTGAAATGGGAACAATTTGACATATACTTGGATTAGGAAGTTCCAAGATAATCCAATGTATAACATATATTTTGTTTGACAAGTTGCAAATTGTTGTTTTGACTGCACATGAAGTTTAGTGTTAGCCTTACACAAACTGATGCTAATTATTTCTTATTTTTTGAGGAAGTGTTGTTCTCTGTTCTTAGTTCATACTAACAAGTAATAATTCAGGAGAGCCAGTTCCTGCTTGGCAATTCATCCCTTTCTTGCGAAAATCACGTTATACAAAAGTAGTAATAAAGACCAATAAATAGGTTACTCCAGGTTATAACAACATACCCAGTGTAGTCCTGCAAAGTGAGTCTGGGGAGAATAGAGTATATGCAAACCTTACCCTTACCTTAGAGGTAGAGAGGCTTTTTCCTATAGACCCGAGGCTTAAATGAAAAACAACCCAGAAAAAAGAAGTAACGTAAATACAAGGAACACCAGACAATAACAAGGTACTACCAATAGTAACAAAATAGAAACTACAACACGATAATCGAGGTACAATGAGAATAGGTCACTTCAGGTTATAACAACAACAACAACATACCCAGTATACCCCCACAAAGTGAAGTCTGGAGAAGGTAGATTGTATACAGACCTTAGCCCTATCGCAGAGGTAGAGAGGTTGTTTCTGATAGACCCTCGACTCAAGAAAAATAGTCCAAAGCAGTCCAGTAAAAGAATAAACAAGGTGAAAGCATCACCAAACATACTGAACAGTAACTACAACTAAATAATATGATAATCAAAGTACTCTTTTCTTTGGCAGGATGTGAAGGGCCCTCAAACAGTTGCATTTAATCTTCCTAACGATGAACGTATAGTAAAAGATCGAGGAACATCAATGGTCATGCTTAAGAATGTTTCAGAAGCAAAGTACGAATTCCTTTTCCTCCCCTTCCTGCGATTTCCTATGTCACTTGTCAAATAAATAGTTTTAGGAAGCTGTAACATGCTTATATAATGTACTTTCTCTGGTTCTTTGATCAGGTTCGAGCTTATCCTGAAGCCTATAGCTGATGTGTGTATTATGGAAGAACAACGAGAGCTTGTGGACTTTGAATCTTTCTTTACTCACACAATTTGTCATGAATGCTGCCATGGAATCGGGCCTCACACAATCACACTTCCGAATGGGCAGAAGTCAACAGTCAGACTAGTCAGTTTTAACTATGCTTTATTTCTTCAAATTTACGCCCTTGTTCATCTAATTGTTGTTTAAAGAATCAGATTCCATCTCATTTCTTCAAGACAGATTTTTTTTCCTTCCAAGTATTGTCTTTTTCATCTGTTGTCATATCATCTTGACAGAAGATTCTCCTGTACCTTATTATATAGGAGCTGCAAGAACTTCATTCATCACTAGAAGAAGCAAAGGCGGATATTGTTGGGCTTTGGGCGCTTAGGTTTCTCATGGACAAGGTAAGAAACTAAATAACTGATGATTAAGGTGGAGTTCCCTCTTGCATATGGAGTTATTCTTGAAGACTAGCCGACTTACATTGCTTTTCTTAGTTTTTAAAGCTTCTGAGAAATCACCATCATAAGCTTCTCCCTATGTTTTTTTTGGTTATCATCTTCCCGGATTGCCAAACTTTTCGTTAAAGCATCTCCGTTGGATTGATTCTGTAAAGACTGTTTTCCTCCTTCTTTTCCCCCCATGCAGAATCCTTTCTCCTTTACTCCATTGAAGAGGATGGAGTTTCTCTCTAATATCTGCCTTCGGAAATAATTGATCAGCAAATGGTTCTGTAAAGGGCTTGTCTTTTTTACTAGAACTCTGTATCCTTGGGCTAAAGTTAAATTGCCCCGTTGAGGAGGATAGTCCACGGTTGCAATATTGGGCTTTAAAGGCCCAAATTCAGTATTATTAGACTTTTCTGCAACTAAAGCTCTCCCATGCAGAGCACGTGCACTTGAGCTGGGGAATATGCAGAAAACAGCATTCTCTTGGCACGTGGTCCTTGCCAGCTATAGTACCCTTTCCTCATATATAACAGATTGCAAAGAGACTAACTATCTATTGGGTTTTGCTGTGTCAAGGACAGCGCTAAAACCTAGCCTGTCATCTTGATCACAGTCTATCTTCTCGGTCCTTTTCAGGAGCCGCGCCGGTACTTCACATCAGATCGGGAGTGAGTAGATAAAGTTGCCGTCAGCCACCTCTTATCTCCTATGGGATTTTCTGTCTTGGGTCCCATACTCTAGTTCTCACCCATCTATGGCTAATCTTGAATTCAGTCTCTTCTTCATTCTCCATCCATCCACCACATGCTTCTCCGATCTTCTTCATCACCACTGAGTTCCACAAATGGAGTGGGAGACCCAGTACTCTGATTCAGAACCAATCTAGAAGGAAGGATTCTGGCAGAGTACCTATCATTGGTGACCACCATTTAAGTTCTAAAACTTGACCTTGTCTCCTCCATATTCCCATGAGAATGTGCTCAAGAGCTTTCCTTGTTTGGAACTTGAAAAGAGAAAGTAGAATCTATTCATATCATAGACCTGAAGTTTGGAACCCCTTTCCAGGTCTGGGTTGCGCATCCTCTCACCTCGTTGTGCAGAGGGGCTTCTTCACCACCGGAGAACTTCTCCATCAGACATCTATGTAGCAGTGCATGTGTTCCAGTGTGACATTTCTCGTCTGTTCATGATTTTCTCTCTTTACTTTGGTTCCTAGTTGCTCCATTTACTTTTTATAATGGCACCTATGTAGTTCCCTTTCCCTGTAAATGTTTTTCTGCTTTCCCCTGTTGTAATAAATGCACTCTGTGTGCTTGAGAATTTATTAATGAAGTCTTTAATTCTACCTGCTAGATTCTCCCAACCTTCATTAAATTTATTCTCTGGTGCTATGATGACTGTTCTTTTGAGACCTTTAACTGGAACAACTGAGATGTACCAACCATATTTATTGAACTTTTGGGTGCAATAAATATAGGTGGTGACGTCCTTGCATCTTCATGACTGGAAACTCTTTTCCCTATTTGCTGAAGCTCATGGAGCCTCTTACATACCCATAACAGAGCGCCTCTGCTGAGAATCAGTCTGCTCATGGAGAGTTTTGAACTCTCCACCCAATCGAACCATAGTCGCCGTAGAAGAGGCTGTAATGTCACAAGACTTCCCTACGTTCTAAAGAAAATGTTATTTTCCATGTAGAAAAATGATGGATCTCCGATGGTGTAAGACTACCGGAGAAGATTCATAAGCCCGAAAGGAACTTCTAACTTTCAACCTTGGGACTCGTGCCTGAGAGCATTTCCTTTTTCATCATGGCAGATTTATTAACATTGTGACAGTCCCTACCAAGTAATTGATCTGTTATGCATGTACATGCTAAGAAAATCACGTTATTCACTCGGATGAGTTTCTAATGGTTGGTAAACGTTTTTAGCCTTGTCACTTTTTTGGGGGGCTCCTTTCCTGCCCTAACTTATTCTTTTCGTAAACTTACAATACTGAGTTTTGAAAGTATCTTATTGCCTTTTCTAGTGTTCACAATTCGCAAGGAGATAGGGATTATCAGAAAGTGGAAGATTGTATTCAATAGGACAATAGTTAGTGTATGAACCTGTTAGAATATCACTTCTTAGAGGAACTTTTGATGACCTATTTAGCTATCTTACTGCCTTTCCATGTACAAACTTTTAGCAAATATGTGATTTGACTGGCTGAAGGTTACATGTAGTAGAAGTTCATAAGATCTTCCAATTTGAGAATGAATAGCAGTATTACATCCCTTCTCTCCCTTATGATAATCAAAATCAAAAGACAATTATCTTTGTTCTTTTATGGCTTAGGATTTGCTTCCAAAGAGCCTGGCCAAGTCAATGTATGTCTCTTTTCTTGCTGGATGTTTCCGCTCAGTACGCTTTGGATTAGAGGAAGCTCACGGGTAGGCATTGTTATCAATCTGTTATCCTCTTTAGTTTTTAACCTTCCATATTGGTTTGTTCTCAGCAGTCTTTAATTTTTCAAACACAATCAGGAAAGGACAGGCATTGCAGTTTAATTATCTGTTTGAGAAAGGCGCATTTCTTTTGCATCCCGATGAAACATTTGCCGTTGACTTTGAAAAGGTATGAGATGACGGGAATCATGTTTCATAGTCCACTTGGTTCTTCCAATGAAGTCACTGTTTTGCTTCTATTCAAAGGTTGAAGATAGTGTCGCGAGCTTAAGCAGAGAAATTCTGACAATACAAGCAAGAGGCGACAAAGAAGCTGCTAAAACACTTCTTCAGAAATATGGCGTGATGACTCCACCACTGAAACACGCCCTGGAAAATCTGGAGACTGTTCAGGTATAATCCTGGAATTTTTCCATCACCAATAGCTGTTCTAGTAATTGAATGCCGAGTTCAATTGGCCTAAAATTACTTTCATCTAATTTCTAACATTCAAGTTTTAGGTGCCTTTATGCTATTAATTTCTATATTTTAGTAGTGTGGTGTTTTTTCGATAATGGTAACATCAGAAGTGTTGTGTTAATGAATGGAGATTTGACCTAGATGGGCATTTGCCGATGAAAAATCATCTGTGTGTTAACATTATGACCGTACCCATCGAAAGGGAAATAGCCTGACCTTATCACTGAGCGTCTTCTGGTCTCACCCCAAACTTGCGGGGTGGGGTGGGGGTGGGGGGGGGGGATGGCACCTGATGCCAAAACTCTTAGGCTTGAGCTGGCCGTGCCAAACCATTTGCTACTAGCGCATAGCAGCTACAGACAATCAAGAAAACAAATAGGTATATCTCGGCCTAAAAATAAGCAATTTGCCGGCAATGCCCGTCAACAGCTCTATGAAGGAAACAACTACTCCCAACAATTCGTATAAACAAATAACCAACTAGCACATAAGTCTTATTTGGCCATCGAGGCCACCATGTCTATGCAAAAGCTAAAAGCAGGTATATATCAAGACAATACATCAAAAGCTATTAAACCTCAACAAACCAACAATTAGGACATGGCCATTTACGCAGCTATACAACCGAAACACTAATCTGCAACCCTCTAAGAGTAATAAAGCTTGGCGGGACAGGGCCCCAACCTACCCAAAAATATATGCCACATACATCAACTAACCTTAAAACTCTGGCAGCTTCAGAAGAAAGGGGCTTGCCAACCTGCTAGAAGTCAATCGCGCTTCTTGAGAGATCTATTGGATCGTCTATCGGGACCTGCAGGCATGAATGCAGCGCCACCAGACAATGGGGCGTCAGCACAAAATAATGTACCAAGTATTAAAGACAGTAGTCTAAATGAGCAGGTACAGAATGTAATCAGGTTAGCAAGTCAAGAATAAGATAAGCATATCGACCTACTCTTGAATCTAAGTGTACCAAGATAATCAAACAACAACCTAACCAAGCCCCCATAAGCTCGACAGGTACAAACAACAGACAAGATCAGTTACCTAGGCCCCCATAAGCCCTGAAGGTGCCAATTCAGTCTAAATACCCCTATCAGTAGTCCCCTAGCCCTGTAGGCAATCACATCGCCCTCTTAGGCACTAATATATCTCCAGAGGCAGCACATAGCCCTCTCAGACATCGAGATAGTCTCTTAGGCAACTCATAGCCCCATTAGGCAACAACATAGCCTTCTTAGGTATCAATATAGCCCCATAAGCAACTCATAGTCCTCTTAGGAAGCAACATAGCACCGTAAGCAACACATAGCCTTCTTAGGCATCAATATAGCTCGGTAGGCAACTCATTGCCCCTCTTAGGCAGCAACATAGCCCCATAGGCAACTTGTAGCCCTCTTAGGTAATGATCACATTCCAACAGTTAACCACAATAGCCCAAGGGCAGCAATAACAATTCCACAGGCTAAATGTGAGCAATTTAGCCATAAGCAACCTATACAAATAGTATCTAAGTCATATCCAACATAGTGCCGCTACCAACACAATAAGAATACCAGCCTAGGGGGAAATATAACCAGTTGGGCAGCCAATCACCAACAATTATGGATACTAGTACATTTACGATAGCAACCTAATTATATTGCTCTGAAGCTTTAAGGAAATATGCCGAAAGAAAGGAATAGCCTAACATACATTTTTCGATGAATTCACGTGGCCTATTGACTTCTACTCACACCTCCCTTGATATCACAACAAGGCAGGACCACAATCAATACGCAAGAATACAAGACACCACAACAATCGGTTGAAGGTTCAGATTTCCGTCGCAAACTACTATTTGTGGCTTATCGAAGCTAGAATCATTGAAAGAAGGATCTTACCTTGATTTTAAGCTCATAATGAATCTCAAAGCCTTAAAATTGGCAGAACAAATTATACCATGATGACGAGATCAATGCGTAGAACAACTTTTGTCAGGGGCTTAGGTCGAGAAAACAATTGGGTTTTGGTGATCTCGGTTGAGTGTTTTCTGGGTTTTTTTGGTTTCTCACAAAAAAATGAATAGAAGACAGAGAAGATATATATATAAAGTCCCACCAACCTAGGGGGCCTTCGAGCCACCTCTGTTGCGCAATCGTTAAACATGAATATCTCTTTATTCTGAAGTCATATGGACGAATGGTTTGATGCGTTAGAAATTGGACTCTTAGACCTTCGATTTGATGGGTTGTGGACCCCATGACTCTTTATAGATTGGGAGAAAAGCTCTGAGACATTTTACCTAAATTTAGGAGAACCCTTTAAAACGAAACTTGCGATAAACTTAAAATGCGAACGTTGAGAACTTAAATATGTCATACCACATGATTCTTAATTTGTTAATCACTCTATATCTTATCATGAAGACACGGGTTATTTTAGACATTTTGAAAAGTCAGAGTGTTATATCCTTCTCCCTTTATAGGGTTAAGTCCTTAGGAGTTGCCAAAATTTTGGCATAGTCTCCCTTATAAACATGACTATCAGGAACCTGAAATGCATAAATTTCAAGGCATTTCACAGGACGACATACGTAGCTAAGCACCATAGTTCCGCAATAATAGTGCGAGCAATTATACAACAACAACAACCGTAATAATGAGCGGCAATATAAAGACCAAATAGCTATCTTACCTTTTTTTTTTTTGATAAGAAAAATAGCTATCTTACTTTATTGTACTACTATAAACTGATATGCCGTCACCCTGGGGTTTTAAACTAGTAAGGATATTTGGACCTTATGCCATCCTTAGCTTTCCAGGTCACCCCTTCTCTATTCCTGTTCCTCCACAATACTTTAACAGAAGCACATCTTTAGTCCTTAATCTTCAGACCTGTTGATATAATATAGCAATCGGAGTTTCCTCGTTGGACAACTCTTCTGTGATCTAAACTGTCTTCAATTGGGACAACTTGAGAAGGGTCTTCTATGCACTTTCGTAGCATCGATACATGAAAAAGTGGATGAACAAATTCTAGCCCCGAAGGCAACTCTAACTCATAAGCCACTCGTCCTACCCTTCGAAGGATCTATTAGGGCCCAATGGATCTTGGACTAAGCTTACTCTTCTTTCCAAATCTCATAACACCCTTCATAGGTGAGACTTTCAAGAATACCCAGTCATCGACACAAAACTCTAAGTCCCTTCATCGCACATCTGAGTATGACTTCTGTCGGCTTTGATCTGTCAACAACTTCTTTCAAATGAGATGAACCTGCTCTACTATCTGCTATACTAAGTCAAGTCCAATCAACCCTGATTCTCGTACCTCAAACCATCCATTGGGGGATCTACATTTCCGTCCATACAAAGCCTCATAAGGTGAACCCTAATGCTGGAATGATAACCATTATTATATGCAAACCTCAATGAGTGGTAAGTGATCATCCCAACTTCCCTTGAAGTCTAGCATGCACGCCCATAGCATATCCTCAGAGCGTTTGAATTGTATGCTCAACTTGGCCATCTGTCTGAGGGTGAAATGTTGTACTAAGGTTAACCTGTGTCCTTAGTCCTTTTTGGACAGACCTTATTAATGGTGTTGAAAGTGAAGAAAACCCCTCTATGAACCTTCTGTGGTATCCACCTAACCCCAAGAAACTATGAATCTCTATCGGCCCCATGGGTCTGGGCCAAGTCTTTACGGCCTCAATCTTTTGTATATCAACCATAATGCTTGCATCTGATACAATATGGCCTAGGAAAGCAGCGTAGTTCAACTAGAATTCACACTTTGAGAACTTCGTATAAAGTCTTTTGTCTCGAAGAACCTGAAGGACTGCTCGCAGATAATCTGCATGCTCAGCTTTTGAACATGAATAAACCAAAATGTTATCAATAAATACAATCACAAACAAGTCTAGATACGGCCTGAATATGCTATTCATCAAGTCCATGAATGGGGAATAATCCTATGACATCACCAGGAACTCGAAGTGTCCATATCTGGTTCTAAAAGTTATCTTTGGAATGTCTTTTTCCTGGACACGTACGTGATGGTAACTTGATCTCAAATCAATTTTTGAGAAGTACTTAGCACTGTGCAGATGATCAATCTAGTCGTCGATCCTCAGAAGAGGATACTTATTCTTTATAGTCACCTTATTCAGCTATCGATAATCGATAACATTCTCAGTGTGCCATCTTTCTTTCTCACAAATAATGCCAGCACACCCCATGGTGAAGCACTAGGCCTGATAAAGCCTTTATCCAGCAAGTCTTTCAGCTGATCCTTCAACTCCTTTAGCTCAGCAGGAGTCATTCTATAAGGAGGGACAAATATAGGTTCATCTTTCTTTCTCACAAATAATGCCGGCACACCCCTTGGTGAAGCACTAGGCCTGATAAAGCCTTTATCCAGCAAGTCTTTCAGCTGATCCTTCAACTCTTTTAGCTCAGCAGGAGTCATTCTATAAGGAGGGACAAATATAGGTCGTGTACTTAGTAGTATATCAATAGAAAAATCAATTTCTCGTTCCTGGGGGATACCAGGAAGCTCGTCTGGAAATACATCTGGAAACTCATTAACCACCAAAATAGACTAGAAAATTGGTGGTTCTGCATCTTTATCCAAAACGCGAACAAGATGATAAATATAACCCTTTATAGTCATCCTCCTTGCCTTAATATAGGAAATAAACCTACCTTTTGGCATTGCGGTGCTCCTTTCAATTCTCGAACTACCTCTCTTAGAAAATGGAATCTGACAATCTTTGTCCAGCACTCAACATTAGCATAACAAGATGCTAGCCACTCTATACCCATAATTATGTCGAAATCAATCATCTCTAACTACTAGGTCAACATAGGTCTGATGGTCGATAATTACCATATAACCTCGATAGACTCTCCCGGAAATGATAGACTCACCAACTGATGTAGACACAACAAAGGGTCGATTTAATGACTGCTACTATACTCAACATCCCTGTAATAAGTGGAGTAACATAGGACAGAGTAGAGCTTGGATCTATCAGGACATAAACACAATGAAAACAAACAATCAATATACCTGTCACAACATCAGGTGACGACTCTTTAGTCCCGTCAGCCAGCTAGTGAATATGTAAGGTTCTGGCCACTACCAGAACTAGATGCTCTATCTTTGGCTCTACCTGCCGAAGCCTGGGTCCACGTCCCATAGACTCTGCTGATGTGGAGGAACCTACTGCTGATCCGATCATCTGACCTATACTACCCTGACCTGTGGTAGGGAAGTTTCTCCATCCATGCCCCTTCTGTGCACAAGAGTAAACCTGTGGAACCCAACCTGCACCTCCCGAAATTCATCCTACCGCAAGTAGCACAACGTGGTGGAGCTGGTCTAGTGTAGCCTGACTTGAACTCCTCTGCTGCTGAGAACCTGATGCTCATGAACCGTCACTTAGGCCTGACTGTCCCCGACGCTCAAGTCAACTACCCTAGAAATGCTGTGGTGAAGGTCTATGTGGCCTACTAGAATATCGCAGTCTGGGACCAGCCTGAAAATCTCCTTGTGAACCAGCTAACCTAGCCCTCTTCTGCTAGTCTCTCTCGACCCTTTCACTCATATAATGCTAATGTTGGCGATCCTCTATGCCCTGTGCAAATGCTTGTATTCACGAGAAATCCATATTATCATTTAATGCAGCGATACTACAAGCGTCGATATAATCTGGATAAGTCCTCCCACAAATCTACGAACCCTGTCATGCATCGTATCAACAAATGTCGGTGCATATCTAGCCAATGAATTTTGGACACTCATGCTGCCTTGTCGGAGGTTCAGAAACTCATCTACCCGAGCATCTCTGATCTCTCGAGGCGAATAATGATTTATGAAAGCTCCTGTAAAGCTATCCCAAGTGGGTAGAGGTGCATATTTTCCCTTAGATCTCTCCCAACCCTCGTACCACAACACTGCAACATCATGCAATTGAAATGCTGCTAACTCAACTAACTCAGTCGCTGAGGCATGCATGACCCTGAAGATCCTATAAAATTAATCAACAAAGTGCTGAGGGTCCTCTCTGCAATCTGCCCCTGTAAACTGTGGAGGATTTAAGGCAAGAAATTCACGAACTCTTGAACTTTCCAGACCCTTCAGAAGGTCCAGCAACATCTGGTTCAACTGGCTGGCACTGTGCAACTAATAATTGTGGCAACATACACATGCACCTGGCACTGTACAACTACTAACTATGCTTACATACACACTGCACTCTTGAAATTCTGGTCAGATGGAATAAGAGGAACTGGAGGTGGTATTACTAGTAGAGCCAGGATTCCTGTAGTCCTTGGAGGTTCCTGAAGCAGTAGAGAAGCTAGAGGACAGAGAAGATGTCTCCCCCGGATCTTGTTTTACCTTGTCAAAAAAGAAATATTTTTCCTAGACTTACTACTATTGATTGTGATCCAATTTTGTATGATCTGATTATTCTATTTGAACTGATGGACTTTTCATTGACTATTTTTTAAAGGTTGTGTTTCATTTGTTCCTCTTAATTTTCAGGTTCCGGTGGACATAGTTCCTGATTTTCCCATTGCTAACCAAATTTTACGCAATATCAATTGAAGACGCGTTCTTCCACACCTTCCTTTTATCATGGAAGAGTCGCTAAAGGACACCCCCTTCTTTCCTGTTGGCCCTCTCGGCAAAAGTAATTTTCGAGGAAAAATCAGTTCTGTAATAGATGGTGACTCTTCAGCCTGCTTCTGTCAATGTTGTTTCCATGTCTAATGCACCCTCCATAACTAGTACTATTCATCATGAGTTAGTTTGCAATGTTTTATTTCCAAAATAAGGATGTTATATTCTTCTCTCGTCGTACTGTGTAGACAATGATACACCTCTTGTATCGTATTCATCAGAATGTATATGAGGGATTAATGAATAACTTGTATGAATGTTGTTTCCAGAACTGATGCACTCTGGAAAATCAGTGAATGCAGAATTGATTTATCATCAGTTTGTTTTTCAATGTTTTATGGCCTAGACCAAGCTATGATATACTAAAGTGGACAGCAAACAAAAATTTATAAAGACAATAAAGGTAACAAAATAAATGACGGATAGTAACCACAATGTATATAACGACATGACAACCTCTACTAATCTACTATATTACACGGTCCGACATCATCTTACCCCTACTAGTCTTCTAACTTTCTATCCTAATACGCAATCTCCACTCCTTTTTACTAAGGTTTTGTCCTAGGTGATACAAAGTTGCGTCATATTCTGTTTAATCATCTTCCTCAATACTTTTTCAATGTACCTCTACTCCTCCGCGTAACCCCAAATCCATCATCCCGCAGTTCCGGACAGAAACATCAACACACGACGACTATACAATACTAAATTTCATTATTGTAAAAAATATGTGCCAGAGCCAGATCATTATATTTTGGAATTTTCACCTCTTTTTTGATAAATGGAAAATAATTAAATTAAAATTCCATCCACGCACGGAACGAATCATTCTTCACCGATCCAACATATTCGGATCCTACCCGACCCGATATCTTCCAAGCAAATTTCCAGCTCTTTTTTTCAATCCGTCAGACTTCGATTCAATCTACGGCGTATATCGGCCGACGATATCCGGTCACCGGCGTTCATTTTCCGGTCATATTGATATCTGTATATGGACTAGGTTAAGTCTAAGCTTAGATCATGGTAAACTTCGACGATGAAGATGAACCACTTGTTCAATTTCTCGAATCGGAGATCCTCACTCTCTCCGATCAGGTAAATTATTGGAATCTTTACATTCTCATCCTACCATTAACTTTCAGAATTGTGTTTTTGGATAATTAATTGTAGAAATAGAATTTTCCAGATGGGTATGAGCTTCCTTATGTTGTTTCTGGGGTTTTTGAGGTAACAAGAAGAATGAAAATGAATTGGGTACTTGAGAGAAATTAGTGGATCTGGTTAATTTTCTTATTTAAATTACCAACAGAAAAAGGGACGGAAGAAATACTTGATTTTTCAGCTGCCATTAAGTTTCTTCAGAGGGGAAAATGATAGAATAGAAGAGATAGTTGTGAACTTGAATATATTCTCCTCTCATGGTTTTCATCTATAATTACAAAAGAAAGATAAAGATGAGTATGAAATTTATGCATAGGAGAACATGAGGAAGATCCTATTCATTTGTTGATTTTCAGCTGCGAGTTAAAAACATGAGGAAAATTCTGATCTTTTGCAGTTTTTCTGTTTATCTAAATTGATTTCAAGATTTCTCCCTTCTCTTTGTTGTTGCATTTGTTGTTACAACAGCCATGAATTGAGGAAAATAGTTACTTTCCATGGGAAAAATTTGGTAAATGGATGATGGATCATGTGCTAGGAGAGTACTATATGGTGCATCTGCACCATGCAAGTGCAGATGTGTTCCTTTTTTTGGGAAATACCTGCCACTTATTGTGTTCTTCTTTCTCATGGAAGAGTTAAAGAATATTTCATTTTATTCCTTTCATCAGATTCATGTGTCTATGTATGCACAGTATGCATCTGAGCTTTTGGTACTAGCAATATGCACTTAATTAAAATTTGTTAGTCGATTCTTCTGTTTCAGGATGAAGAGATAGTAGAGGATATCTTGGACAAAGGTGATGTGAAGAGGAAAGGTAAGCGCCTCAAAGTTGATGATGGTAATGATGGATTTGAAGAACAGGAGGAGCGAGTAACAAAGAAATTGAGAGTTCTGGAGGATGAGTATGAGGATGAGGATGAGATTGAAGGAAAGGAGAAGAGTGAACAAGATGAGGAGGAGGAGGAAGAGAATAGGGAAGCAAAGGTAATGAAAATTGAGGAGGAGGAGGAAGACGAGGAGCAAAAGGTGAAGGCATTACTATCATCTCCATCTTTGTCTGCACCAGTCGAAGCTGAAGTTGAATGTGCATCTTCACCTCCAAGGACGAGTCAGAGTGTCATGGATAATAATAACAGTGTTGCCAGTACAAGCAACAACATGAGGCAGGTCCCAAGTAGAATAGAGACTGGGATTCTCAGCAAAGTCCCTCCAGAATTGCTCCGTCACATTCTCAAGTTCCTTTCACCAGAGGTATTCATGTTTTTTTTTCTGTTAATTATTTCTTAGCTTTTCTATACTGCTTGTCAGAATATATGCATTTGCAAAAGAGGAGAACAGATAGGGAGTGTTGGGCTAGATCCATTTGTGGTTTTGATGTGCATTTCTGTTGTCTAAAATTTTGTCTGTTCTGTGTAAAATCTGACAGGATCTTGTGGCATGTACATTGGTCTGCAAGTTCTTAAATTTTGCTGCTTCTGATGAATCCTTGTGGCGCTGGCTGTAAGAGTTCTGCACCTTGTGTCCACTCTCTTTGACTCCTCCTTTCCCCATTTCCCTCTAAATGGATGGCGTGTTTTGTTTTTGATAAATTAAATAATTTTATTTATGATGGGAAAATACCATATCAAAGTTGTATACCAATAAGAGAGAACCTACGACAAAGTATGGTTCTCCTCAAAAGAACATCAATCCTCCATACACATGGGCACCACATAGGTGCACCAAAAAGAAATTAGAAATAAGAAACAGTTTAAGAACTTAACAAAATCACTAACACTCCTTCTAATGCTCTCATGTTTCTCTCTATAGAACTCACATAATCGCTAATGATTCAACAATCCCGACCCCGGTCTTCTCTTCCTCCTCCTAAAGGCCCAACTAGAACACCTCCTTCACACTACCTGAATCATCCATAGTATCCCAAACCATTTTAGGACAACGGACCATAACCGTATAGCCACTTGGCAATGCAACAAGAGGTTATCTACACCTTCTCTTAAACATCTACACTTGTAGCATAAACTAGCATATGCTATTCTCCTCTTCCCCAAATACATGAGAATACCTTCCTAGGTGCCCTGGGAATCCAATTCTTAAAGACTTGCATGGAAATTCCAGTTCCTCTCTCATCGCGTGTTTTTAACATTTGAATCATTTGCCATCCCTAACAAATAAATATTTCTTTCATGGGCCATGACTACCTTTGTGTTAAAAGACCCTTCTGAATCATTTACTCATTCATTCTTGCTTATAAGCGTATTTCTGGAGCTCAAGTTTTCATTTTAATCTACTGATGAATAATAAATGTATTTCATTTAGGTACCGCATGCGATGGGGTCTGTTGCTCCCAACAAAAAAGCCACGGGACTGTGCTTGGAAGAAGCTTTACATCCAGGTATTCTTCTGTTCAAATGTATGTTCCGTTTGTCATTGGCTATCAATTTATGAGTAGTTCTAAGCTTGAGAGCAGAGTTGAAAATTGAAACCAACCTTTTTTTAGAAGGTTTATCTTGAGACATAATATAATAAGTTGTTAAAATTGTGCTCTCTCTAACAAGTTAAGTTTTTAGTTGAGATGGTCACACACTTCAACATGGTATTAGAGTCAGAGCCATCCCTATTCTTGGTTTACGGAATGTTGAATCTCTATTTTATATTTTTCACGCTCCTAATGTCTAGTCTCGGAAGTATGACGGAAGTTAGAAGATTCCACATTGGTTGAGGGAATGTGTAATTGTCTCTTTATATAAATGCGGACAATCTTCATTTCATGAGCTAGCGTTGGGGTTAAATTAGATCCAAAATCCATTTTATTTGAATGATAAAGAGCAAGCAATTTGTGGGATTTCACTAGGTATTATGTTGTTTTTGTTGTTGATAACAGAACAAGCAAGAGGTGCTATGTTCAAATCTCACCGCCATTCAAAAAACTAAAATATATTCCACGTGTTTAGCCTATGAAAAAATAATCAAGCCAAAATGTGAGGGGATATGTTGAGACATAATATGGCTGAGTTGATAAAAGTGTGCTACTTGCTAGAGGTTTAAGCTTTTAGATCAAATTGTCTCATGTTTCAAACAATCCCTAAATTGAGTTGATTATTTTGTATACTTGAAAGGGGCAAGGTTAAAAGTTGGTCAATGTTAGGCTGACTACTCACTCGCCAGCCATTTCTAGCTTAAGGAATGCAAAAGTTGAAGCATGATGGATGGAGTATGGAAAATATTTCTGAATTTTGACCTGGATAACACTTTATCAAGGTTTTGAAGGGGCATTGTAAAAGTATATTGGGGAAATGCAAGGAGAACTGTCTTTTCATTTCTGTCAAGGATTTGACAAATACATTGTACCTCAGTTTTTATTTGTACCTCAGTTTTTATGATTTTATCTAATTCCTAAAAAATGTCAAAGTGATGAGATACTTAAGTGATGCATTTGGAATGGCTATTTTTATTTTTAGTGTTACCTTTGTCAAAAAAATAAATAAATTCTGTAGCGTGTATGTATTTCTGCAGAAAGGTACCTAACACAGCAACACCCAGTGTGTTTTATGATTTACTGATTTGATGTATCCTCAGATTTAATTTAATTTTGGTCGAATTGAATACTTCTACTGCAGCGTGATGCAGATGATATGATGGAGTTTGTCAGGAATACTCCTATGGAATTTAAGGAGTATTACATCCAAATGCAGGCGGCAAAAAGAAGCCAAGCTCCTCCTCCGTCTCAGGTAACTGAAGGTCTTCTAAAAGAACTTCATAGTACTGCATATGAATCTGCACAATTCCAAATAAATTCATAATTTCATTTCCCTGATTTTTGGCTGTAGATTCTCCAGGAACCTTTCCTTTTTAATTTCCTGAACAATGTTTTTGCTTTCTTTGTCCTTTTTCCCCGTGAAAACAAGAATTGAACAGTGGGAAAAACGATACTAACTTAAATAAACTGTTTTGACCCTTCATTTTTATTTCCATTAAGTTATGCGTCAAGATTTATTATGAGTAGTTACCATTTTATGCCTTTAATGTACAGGTAAATGATGACCGAATAATTCTTGATAAAACAGTTGCTGATCAAGTCTCTATTTGGAAGCAAAGCAAAGGTCTGGGTGATAAAGTGGTGATTGATCATGTGTGCTCTGGGGAGACGTGCACTTACTATCAAATAGGAGATGTATATGTTTGTGAGAAAACTGGACATGTCCATGGTAAGAATTGGTTTGCTTCATTGCAACTTACTCATTAGATATGTACAATGCGAGTAACCTCAACCTACTCTTGCTTATGGGTTGTCTTTTGTGTGTGGTTGTGCAGTTTGTGATGACACGTGTAAGGAAGTTGTACCTGATCCTGTAAATGGTCTTCTGGTGTGTACCATTTCAGGCCACTGTTTTGATAGGATGTTGTCACCTTCCGAAATGGAACTAGATGGGGTAAGAAACAAGTAATTTGAGGACGCAATATCTGAAAGAAACGAAATTTATGAGAGAAGGAAAATTCATGTTCCATAGCTGAAAGAGTTTGTTGGCTGTTTTAATGCAAAGTTGGAACTACATCAAAGTAAAAGATAAACTTCAATGGCTATGGTTTTCTGTTGTTTTGACACTTTGTGCATTGGTAAATTGTTTGCTGAATTTTCCGTCAAATCAGTAGTTGAAAGCACTAAGCTTACTTGTTTGGTGGTTTTGCTGGATAAACATACTATTCAAACATGGAAATTTGCTCATCTATATGCTGAAAATTTAAGAGCTGTTGCACTGATATTTTAACACTAGTATAATACAGCGGTTGTGAAACTAGTCTAAATCCAAGTGTTATAAGTATTCCGTGGACTGTGACTCCTGTTGGATAATAACTCCAGAACATGTAGGGACCTCTTATTTTTTTTCATGCTGTAATTGCTCTCATGCTACTTTTTTGATGTTTTAGGCTATATGAAGCTTCATCATGCCTGGTTTTGATTCTTGATAACACCACTCATGCTGTAATCTTCATCTTACAGCAGAGTTTGGTACTGTGTATCTTCTATTTGCACCTACTGCCTGTATAACGTGTTTGTTGTAAGTACATCTTTGAATCGATAATAGCATCTCCAATATGTGATAATGTTCTTGCTGCCAAGTAATAATACAGCTAAAGATATTAAAAGTTGAATGTCTTACATTATTTAGTGTGTAATGTAGCACAGTTTTAGCTCATCGTAAGTTTATAACAGGAGCAGCAACAAGCTGGAACTACAGATGAAGCGGAGCCTTTCATGGGATCAGGTCGTTTTGGTATGTACCTTTTTATCATTTTTGCCTTCTATTTCTTGATATCTCCTCTCCTAATATCTCTTTTCCTGTTTCAGCTCGAGCTTATTTACTGGGATATAATTGTGATGATGAGAAAGAGCTAGAAGATGCTTTGCGCTTTTGCTGATCCAACTGCTGATGAGTATAGTTAAAACCTTTGGCTTCCAATGATGACATACAGCTGTCTTGTTTCAATCTTGTACTGCAATTGTAGATCAATAAATTTAGTACTTCAAAGTTTGGTTTTTTGCTTCATATTCTCCATTTCTAAGTTCATAGCCTTGGTTGTAGCTTCATTTGATAGTATCTACTAAATAAAAGGTCTGTTCAGGAAGACAATCTAATTCTCCAATTTCTCTAGCATTATTGTGTTGTTATCTTCCTTTGAGTGCACATGATGGAGATATACAGTGGGTAGGGGAGAACCTGGATTGTTCCTGGAGGGATAATAGAAGTAAATTGGACTTGATGCATGGTAGGTACATTATGATGCTTTTAGTTCTATGGCACACTTGTTTTATGGGTTGAAGTATTTGTTTTAGCTTTCTTTTATGCATATACAACTCTCTGAAGAAAGGAAAGGAGGGGTTGAAGGCCCGTGTGGTGGAGCTATGATTTTTGTTAAGGGGGTTCAAAATAGAGTTTGATATTTGTATCTGATAAGTTCAGATTTTCTCTCGTGCTTTGTGACATCCAAAATGAAGAATGGTCTCTTCACTATAAAACAATCAATAGGCAGCGAAGCAATATCTACGTATCACCCATTTTGTTTACTGTATCCTTTTTTTATTCAAATTTTTGGTTATTTCAGTATACAGAAGAAAGAGTATAGATCCAATTCTAATAGATGTTTTCAAATAGCAACTTCTCCCATTACTGATGTCCTTAAAAACTCCAAATGTTTTTTTTTTTTTTAAATCATCAAAAAGAACCAAGTCCTAAATGATTGGAGCATGCTCCAAGCATGAGAAGAGTAGAAATAACTATTTTTAGCTCTCAAAAAAGGCAGGGATTAGATTATTCTATGTAATCTAAGGACTTGCGTGTCCAAGACAGTTTGATTTGTTGATTTGTTTAGAGAAACAAAATGGTTATTTGAGTAATGGCCCACCTTAATTCATTGTTATGTCAACTCTGACTCCCTAAAGGCACAACCAAGTATACTAATTTCTCTCATCATTGATGACATTGACTTCATAAAACAAAATTGAGTTTTATATATATATATATACTTCCTCCGTCCAATTTTAGTTGGCCCCTACTGACTTGGCACAAGGATTAAGAAGTAGTAAATGATAGGGGTAATTTTACCAAATCATCCTTTGAATATAATTAATGCAATATATTGAATAATGTAATAGGAAAATAACTGTAATTAATGACAAGGGTAAATTAGGAACTAAGTGTAAAATTATCTCTTGCTTTCATAAACTGAACAAGTATTGTTGGACATCCTAAAATAATATAGGGGTCAAGTAAAGATGGACAGAGATAGTATTTTTTTTTTATAAGAGATGTTTTTTTTCATATATAAAAGATTTTAAAAAATGTCTTTTTTATTTAAATTGTAAGAGGATAAAAAAAATCTGTTTTATCACAGGATTCGTATAATTCAGAGTCTTCAATATTGATGAGAAACTAAAAAGAATTAAGTGATATATATATATTAGTAAAATTGTACACCAACATTTTCTTAAAACACACTCTCCATATTTGATCATTAGTGTGGTTTTGACTTTTGAGGTTTGTGAACCAACCAAAAATTACCTCAATATTTAATGATAACCCACCTAAGTCATTGGTTTGACTTATTGTACTTGGCAAGCACTCAATATATTAGCCAAGAAAAGAAAAACTATAAATACTTATGTTGTTACTTGTTTTTTTCACCTTGTCTTTCCTTCTTCATTCCAAGATATTGTAGTTTCACAATATAAGAAGATGTAAGAGTATAAGACATGTATACTTCCTGTGTATTTTGTTACTGTTTGAAATCAATATGTTCTAATTTTTATAATTTTGTCAAAATTAGGTATCATGAAGAATGGGAGGCAATAAAAATAAACAGTTTGATTATCTTCTAGGACAATATCCTCTGCAACCAGGAGCTTACCCTCCCCAAGGGTATCCTCCTGCACAAGGATATCCATCAGCTAGTGGATATCCTTGTGGAGGATATCCCAAGGTTACCCTCCACACCAAGCAGGTAGCAGAAACATGTTACTCATGACATTTCATGTAACATGTTTAGAGTTGTTATGCTTTATGTAAACTATGTACATGTCATGTCTCTTACGTTTTGGGAGACCATATGTGTACTTTATTCAATATTATATGTACTTAGAGCCCGTTTGACTTAGCTGAAAAAATAGCTTTTAAAAAGTACTTTCAAAGTACTTTTTAAAGTGCTGAAATTTATTGGAAAAATAAGCAATTATGTGTTTGGATAAAGTGTTGTAGCTGAAAAAAAATTGCTGATGTGTTTGGCACATAAGTGCTGTTAAGCACTTTTTTAATTAAAAATGTCTAAAATACCCTTCAAGCTGTTAACA
>JBCEWC010004372.1:0-27519 GCA_038996855.1 Solanum aculeatissimum | reverse complement strand
CTGTCAATAATCGACTCTGGATAAGGCGCACCCGCTCCATAGCATCCCTGAGTAAATCAGTGTCTAAAGCATCAACGGCGACTGAGTCAAACCACCCAATAGGCGACCGACATCACGCCCATACAATGCCTCAAAATGTGCCATCTGAATGCTGGAGTGATAATTGTTACTATAAGCAAACTCTGCTAAGGGCAAGTGTTGGTCCCATCGGGAACGGAAATCAATCACTTAGGCCCTACGCATGTTCTCCAATACCCGAATAGTCCGCTCGGACTGACCGTCGGTCTGAGGATGAAATGCTGAACTCATATCTAACCGTATACCCAAACCATGTTGCAATGCCTTCCAAAAGTAGGAGGTGAACACCGAACCTCGATCTGACACAATAGAGATAGGCACCCCATGCAATCTAACAATCTTAAGTATATAGATCCTAGCTAGTTGCTCCGCACGGTGGCTAGTCCTCATCGGAATGAAGTGAGCTGACTTGGTCAACCTATCTACAATCACCCAAACTGAGTCAAACTTACCCAATGCCACGGGTAATCCAGTCACAAAATCCATGGTAATACGCTCCCACTTCCATTCAGGAATGGGCATCCTCTGCATCGAACCTCCTGGCTTTTGATGCTCATACTTAACCTGTTGACAATTCAAACACTTAGCCACAAACTCTACAATGTTCCTCTTCATCCCACACCACCAATAATGTTGCTTCAAGTCATGAAACATTTTTTCCACACTCGGATGAATGAAATACTTAGCACAATGAGCCTCCTCCAAGATCAAGCGAATCCAATCACCTACCTTAGGCACACAAATGCGCCTATTAATCCTCAACACTCCCTCGGAATCAAGAAAAGCCAACTTAGCTTCACCCCTCAACACCTTTTCTCGAATTACACATAATTTATCATCATCAAACTGGTGAGCACGAATCTGATCAATCAATGTAGACCTAGCCTCAACGAAGGCCAACACACTATGAGATGGGGCAATATCAAGTCTGATCAACTTTCTGGGCAAAGACTGAACCTCCAACGCTAAAGGCCTTTCCTCCGTCCTAAGAAATGCCAAACTACCCATGCTAGAAGCCTTCCGGCTCAAGGCATCTGCCACTACATTAGCCTTACTAGGGTGATAAAGAATAGAGATGTCATAGTCTTTCAGGAACTCTAATGACCTATGCTGCCTCATATTCAAGTTAGGCTGAGAGAAAATATATTTGAGGCTACAATGGTCTGTGAATATCTCCCAATGTACCCCATAGAGATAATGCCTCCACAATTTTAAAACAAATACCACCGTGGCTAACTCCAAATCATGAGTAGGATAGTTTCACTCATGGACCTTCAACTGCCATGAAGCATACACTATAACTCTTTCCTTTTGCATTAACACTCCACCCAAACCCACACCAGAAGCATCACAATAAACAACAAAAGCTACACCTTCCTCGGGCATTGCTAGAATAAGTACTAAAGTCAATAACTCCTTGAGCCTCTGGAAGCTCGCCTCACATTCATCAGTCCACAGAAATGCAATTTCCTTCTGCGTTAGTCTAGTCAAAGGGGCTACAATAGAGGAGAATCCCTGGACAAATCGTCGATAATAACCTGCCAACCCTAGAAAACTCCGAATCTCAATCACTGATGTGGGTCTTACCCAATCACGAACAACTGCAACCTTGGCTGGATCGACCATAACACCATCCTTAGTCACCACATGACCCAAGAAAGTCACAGACTCGAGTCAAAACTCGCATTTGGAGAACATAACATACAGTTTCTCCTCACGCAATCTCTGGAGCACAGTCTTCAGGTGACAGACATGATTCGCCTCACTCTTGGAATATACCAAGATGTCGTCAATAAATACGATCACAAAAAAATCTAGGTAAGGTCTGAATACTCAGTTCATCAACCCCATGAAAGCGACAGGGACATTAGTCAGCCCAAATGACATAACCACAAACTCATAGTGCCCATATCGGGTCCTGAAAGTAGTCTTCGGGATATATGACTCCCGAACCTTCAACTGGTGATACCCCGACCTCAAATCAATTTTGGAGAATACTGAAGCACCCTGAAGTTGATCAAATAAGTCATCAATACGAGGCAAAAAATACTTGTTCTTGATGGTCACTTTATTCAACTGACGATAGTTAATGCACATTCTCATAGTACCATCCTTCTTCTTCACGAACAATACCAATACACCCCAAGGCAAGACACTGGGCCGAATAAACCCCTTCTTCAACAAATCTTCTAATTGCTCCTTCAATTCCTTTAACTCTGCGGGAACCATCCGATAAGGAGAAATGGATATGGGTTTAGTCCCCGACTCCAAATCAATGGCGAAATCAATATCCCGATCTGGAGGAACATCCGGTAAGTCAGTAGGAAACACATCCATGAACTCCTTCACCTCCCTCGTGGTTTCTAAAGAAGATGACTTGTTAGAAATATCGCGTACATGAGCCAAATAAGATAAACACCCATGCTCCATCAAACGCCGAGCATGAACATAAGAAATCACCCCCTTAGGATAAGAGCTAGGAGCACCTGTCCACACTAACTGAGGTAATCTTAGATACGCTAAGGTCACTGTCTTAGCATAATAATCAAGGATCGCATGATAAGGGGACAACCAATTCATACCTAAAATAATATCAAAATCAAGCATGTCTAGAAGGATCAAGTTGACCTGGGTATCCCTGCCTAAACATACCACAATACAACCCCGATATACCCGATCCACCACTAAGGATTCACCCACCAACGTAGAAACACAAATAGGCACATCAAGAGGCTCACATATACCATCAATATTATTAGCAAAATAAGTGGATACATATGAATAGGTGGACCCTGGGTCAAATAATACTGAAGCTGAACGATGGCAAACTGGAATAATACCTGTAATCACAACATCAAATATCTCAGCCTCTGTTCGGCCTGGAACGGCATAACATACTCGACGCTCACCACTGACCTGCGATCCACCACGTGCATCACCTCGAGATCCACCCCTAGCACCTCTAGTACTACCCCTCGCACTCTGTGAAGCGCCTCTAGCTGTTGGGGCTGGTGTAGATCGGGTCGTGTGTGTCCCTGATGGAAAAGAAGCAGGAGCACGCCTGGGGCAATCCTTGGCCAAATGGACAAACTTATCACATACATAACAACCTCTGAGCCTAGAACTCTGAGAAGGAAAACTCGAAGAACCACTACGCATCCCTGAATCAGAGTAACCATCATAACTGGTCTGGCTAGATCTAAGCCTGCCTGTACTATCAACACCAGTGATGGCTGCATGAACTAGTCTCCCCTGATAACACTGAGCACCCTACCTCTAAGAATCTCTAACTCTGGGTGCATCATTATCAAACTGACCATGATGTCGGGACCTCTTACCACCACCATGTCGTGCCTGTCTGATGCCCTCTATCATTCTAGCATGGTCAACAATACTTTGGAAAGAACCGCCAGATAACACAAGAGAGGCTGTGGCCTCCTGAAGATAACTCATGAATCCCTTCACAAATTGGAAAATCCGCTCAAACTCCATAGGAATACTGGACATGGCATAGCGGGACAACTGATGAAATCGTGCCTCATACTCAGTCGCAGTCATAGAACCCTGCTCCAACCTATCGAACTCATCACGATGTCTATCACGAAAGCTATAGGGTACAAACCTCTCAAGAAAGATCTCTATAAATTGATCCCAACCTATTGCTAGAGCATCCACTAGCCTCCAGGCCATAACTGACCTCCACCACTCCCTGGCCATGGCTGTGAGCTGATAGAATGTGTAAGCTACTCCGTGGGTCTCCAAAATACCCAAATTAAATAGTTGATCTGACACTCAGTCAGAAAGTCATATGCCCTATTGCCGGTTATACCATAAAGTTTGGGAGGAGCCAATCTCACAAATATCTCAAAACTCTTCTGCTCAGATAAGGACATAGCAACACTGGCAGAAACTGGTGGGGCTGGAAACTTAGGAGGTGCAAGAGGCATAGAAAATGGAATCGGGGTTTGGAATCCCATACTAGGTCCCTAAGCTGGATGTGAAGGACTAGCAGGTATAGCAGGAACTGAGGTACCTGGAACATCACTAGCCGTAGGGGTACCCTCCAACCTCGTTAACAACTGAGTCAATAGCTCCTGTAATATCGGTGTACTCTCTAGGGCTGCAGGAGGCTGAATTGGGTTCAGCCTGCTCTTTATTCTCATAAACTGGGTCGACAGTAGGATCAGGTGAATCCTCTCTGGCCTGACCTCAGGCTGGTGCTACTCTTCTAGCCCAGCCTCGACCTCTAGCTCTGCCATGACCTCTGCCTCATTCTCTAGCTGGGGCTTGGACGACAGGTATTGACTCATCCTTGGTATTTCTAACTCTAGTCCTCACCATCTACACAAAAAGAATAGATTAGAGGCATACAAAATGGAGTATGAACAACGCGCACGAAAGGAATCAATGAAAAGAGAATTTTTCCTAACAAGCATCCCATAGCCTCTCGAAGATAGGTACGGATATCTACGTATAATCCACGAGACTCTACTAGATGCCCTAGTCTTTAACTCGTGAGATCGGTGAACCTAGAGCTCTGATACCAAACTCGTCACGATCCAAAATGAGATCATGACTAAAAGACCAGTCAATTCCAAACCCAACAATAAAAGTGAATTAAAAGGAGAAAATCTAATAGATAAATAGTCACTCACTTAAAAATATATCCCAAAACCTGGTGTCACGAGTGTAAAGAACATCTAACATAAAACTAGTGAAATCAGTAAATCTCAGTCTCTGAATAGAAATCAAGACTACACATCTAAGATAGAATCTAATGGCAACTTGAGGCCCTGAATCTCACCACTAGATTTGGATAATCAACTGCAAACGAATCAACCACCACTTGGAAATTCCTGTCTGGAATCTGTGGGGGAGAAAGAAGTAGGGGTGAGTCCACATAAATGTACCCAGTAGGTTTAACCGACTGGGAATCAGAAATTGAATAAACTATAAAATAATCTAAGAACGCTTCCACCTGCAATAAGAAAACCAGTCCAGCATCGGTACCGCCAATTAATATAGAATGACGAGAATAAAGTAAACATATAATCTCAAATAAGCTAATTCAACGCTATGAGTAGCCTTACATTCCTGAAAAATTAGAATTTCAGACTAGCTTGAAATGACTTGCAAGATTCTCAAGAACCCAAGCTTTTCTCCTTTTTTTCGCTCACGGCCTACTCTTAGTTGGAATGTAATAATGACTTAGGAATGAGTTCAAAAATCCTATTTAAGTTAAAAATGACTTTTATTAGTTGGGGGTTAAGTCTAGGAGGGGTGGGTAAAAGCTTGGAATACCCCTCAAAAAATAATTTCAAGCTTCCGTGGAATAGGTCAGTGGACATGGTCCATGACGCAGACCTGTCGGTACATGCTCATTTTCTTCCAAAAATTATCTGATCAATTTCCAATTCCATAGAAAATATTAGAACCCCAGATAAGTGTAAATCTGCGACAAGTCCGCGATGCGTACATGTCACACACTTTTTTTCTGGAATTTTATTTTTGCCCCAAGAAATTATCTTTTGATCAGGTTGCTCTAAAAATCAATCAAGATCCTTTTCCCATATAATATTTCGTGCTGATCACGATTCCTATCTTAGATTTGCCAAAAATATTTGGGAATATACGTTGTGCAATCATCTCTCCTCTAGGGGGTATTTTGGTAATTTTATCAAGTGTAACATTATCTCCCATTTGGGATCAGTCGTCCTCGAATGATGAGTACGCTAGGAGGTTTCTCAAGGCATGTATACAATCACAAACTCAAATACTCAGATACTTTAACTCAAGGGTGAACATCGACTTAAGGGTAAAAACTCAACTCATTAAAGGACATTGTTGTCTAAAGCTTATAACTCTCATCAAGGCCTAACTCTCGCTGCACACCCGTACCATGGTTAAGCCTAACTCAAAGTCACCATGTGCTACCCTATAAGTTAAACATATTCCTATAATCTATCCCATAAGATTATCATTCTACAGCTTAGACATTCACACTATCTCGTATGAATGGGACATCGGAAATCGAACACCTCAATTCATTTAATCACCTCGACAATCATTTATTTGAACTTAATAGGAAGCCATCAACTTAAATTTAGAATGGAACCATAAAGATACATAAGACTCTATGCGTAAATCTCAAGCTTAGAACCTCATCTCAACTATGCTTCTTTTTATAGCACTACACTCCATCACTTGAAGCTTATAGCTCCTATTTAAACCTCTGCCTAACCACATCCTCTTACTGCGTTTAAGACTAATTCTAAGCCCAAAGTACTATTCCTAAGATGATCATATTCCTACAAAGCTAACCCTTAAACTCAAACTCTATACCATCACAAAGACTTTCATTTAGAGAATACTACTCCTTCTCATTCCTCTAGCACATCTACTTGGAACACTTATTTGAAAGTCATCATTAGCCTTTCCCAATTACTCATATAATGACATCCACATATTCAAGACTATCACTCTAATCACTTTAGCTATTTCTAAGAATTATCAAGCCTACTTAGAATTTCTACCTCCATCATTGAACGAGCTCTCACTCAAAGACACACCAACATACTCCTGCCTAGAGACACTCTAACCTACTCTCACCTATCTATTGCACATCATAAGGTCTCATCTCTCTCTTCCTCCACATCAATAACCTTAATGAAAGGAGGACATCATAATAAGAATATCCACCCTTACTCCTCAACAATAGTTTATCTACTATCATCAACATCGCTATCAAGATTGGAAAGAAGTATCATTGGAATGACTTAAAGCGAATGATCATAAGTATGATACATTCGAGAAATTCAAGTTTGAAAGCATTCATAATGTGATACAGTCTCATTAGTCATTTAGGACTTATCATGAATTTATGAAATCAAACATGCTATGAAACTCAACTCATATCTCGTATGACATAAGATTGGGAATTTTGACATTCATGAGGTAAAAGTACAACCATCACTCCTCATCCTCAGAACTCAACATGAACGTGAACCAATATTGGGTGCATGGGTCTAAGCCATGGGCATGACGCTCATACACAAGACAGAAATAAGGTGTCACGTTAACTGGGCTATACGGAACATAAGAGATAGAAAAACATCAATGCCTCATCATGATCAACTTATCACTATCGAAAGCTCAAGACTCACTTTAGTTTATTAACTCCTCATCTCCCATTTGGCTCCAAGGTACACTCCCTAAGTCTGCAAACCAGTTCTCTTTACCAAGCTATGTGTATAGCTCTCCACAAAATTGGGGAATCACTATCCACAAGAACATCTTAAACTCTCATATTATACTATATTCAAAGATATACAATTTCTATCAGAACTTTCTTCTGAGATACTATTCTTATTTTCCTTCTAGATCTATGGGCATCTCTTTTATACTTACTGCTCTTATTGGCATACCTAATCGCTTTCTACAACTCTCATAATCTAACCTCTTTTCTTGGTCTGCTAACATTCAACTTCTAAGCCCTAATATATCTGAATAAAGAAGTCTTAAATTACAAGATAAAGCGCATTGTCATTTATACATAAATCCCCATCGACCTAATTACTAAGGGTGATAGAGAAGGCTTACACTAGCTCACTCTACATTGACAACTCAAATATACTATTTAGGTACTTATAGCAAGTCATAACTTATAACTTTACACAATTTTTCACTATTGCTAATGCATATCTTAAGCCTCTTCTTATCTAGTGTTTAATCCTCAACCTACTATCTCAATCTAAGGGGTACCTCTACCATACTCGTAGCATCATGTTTCTTAAAAGTCAATATCTTAATGTCAAACACACACTACAACAAGAATCTTAGAGAAAATCTCCAACTAAGACTATCATGGTCATAACTCTACTCCTTCTTCAAACCGCTCCTCAAAATTCAAGCTTAGGACCTAGTGCTAACATGTGCATCACACACTCCTCTCACATTGTACCCACTTACAACTACTAGGCAACAATTCAACAACATAAGCCCACTAAAATCTCATAAAGAATACTCGATCAACACATCCCATATTCACAACCCAAGTACTATTCACTCATTCACTATACCTCCTTATCTGGCTAAGCTCATGACTCTATGAACTCATGGGGCTCTCACTTCAGAATCATAAGTTAGTTTAAATCTATCACCTCAAAATTACTTTGTCTCCTCTATTCAACATCTATACTTCTCCCTCACTAATACATATATTATAACACACCAACATAAGCCTCTTTCTAGTTTGAGCATGCTCTAACACATCCTGACAATAACTCTTTCTCTCTATACCTCATCATGAAAATTAAATGGTACTTACTACTCTTTCGTCAAACCTCATGGGGATCAAATCATCACCACATTACTTACCTGATAGACATATAACTCTAGTTGCAAGCCTCAATCAACCACCACTCTAACTAGCTGGTCTCCTCCTCTCCACTATCATCCTTCTAGATCTAGGATGAAAACTCTACTCATGGTTTACAAGAACTCAAATCACACTCTTAGATGGTAACATTAAAATTTTAAAGACATAAGTTTCTCTCTCATGGATAACATCAAACATCAAGTTTCAGATAAGAGAGCCTAGGTGCATCTTGATTAGCTCAACTTAGTAAGACATAATATCTGCATAATAGATTAGCACCGAGCAATATCTATGACCCTCTTAGCTATAATAGTATCACCAATTGGTGTAGATACACTAAAATATTCGGAAGGACAATCGAGAGTTCTATCAAATCTACTAGCCACATAAAAAGATGCAATCGATGGAGTGGCTCCAAGATCTATCAACACATAAATAATCAAAGTAAGGAATCGAATCATACCTGTCACAACATCCTAGAGTATTTTTCTAGTCTGGGCGATTACCATGACACACAACTGGTATATGGCCTTGCTCATGCCAGAAGTAGAACCTCTCTTATTTTCTCTAATCGGTAGTGTTGGTGTAGAGATTTGAGCTTTGTATGCCCACATTGGACACTCCCTCTGGAAGTGACCCACCTGGCCACACTTATAGCAGCCATCGGTTCCCATTCGACACCCCCCCAAATGAAGTTTTCCACACTCTCTACATGGTGGCTTTTCCTTACATCCTCGAGCCATACTTCCTCGGGATGAAGGGTTTCGAACTTTGAAAGGTTGGTTTCTCCTCATCCTTAGATTATATCTCCTACTAAATATAGGTGCACTCACTGGTGGTGGCGCATAACTCAAGAGTGTCTACAGAAAGGGCAACCTATTTCCATTCCCTTACTTATGATGACTACGCTCATCTCCTATTAACTCAGTCTTTTTTCCCCAAGGTTCTTCCATCTTATCCTCCTTGTCCTCTTTTACCCATCGAGGATGCAAGCTAAGTAGTGGGTTACAACTCCTTGATGTTGATGACATTCCTCGGGTTCACGATGTATTTAGAAGGCATAGTCTGCAAATGTGTAATGCATGATTTAGAAGGGAGATTTTCTAGCATTTAACTTTATAACACGAATCAGAATAAGAAAAAAAGTGTAATAATTCCTAATGCCCTATAGCCTCCCTATATGAATGTAGCACACTTCACACCAATAATACAGACTCTACTAGACACGACTTTATAGACTCCTTAGGACACTTAAACTCTGTGCTATGATACCAAGTTTGTCACACCCTGGGAGGGTACACTTGACATGACCGATACTCAGAGACTATTGCTAGTCTCCAAGTGAACCATTTGGCCTCATCGTCATATCATACTCAACAACCAAAGAAAATACTCAAATAAAAGTAAAAAAATAGATCAATTAACTAATTGCTCTCACAAATAAATGTTTCCAATGAACAAGGTTTGGAAAATAAATAAAAGTCAAAAACCTCTACTTAGTGTCTATGAAGCCTTTATCTCTAAGCATCTAGGTAGTTCCAATGATAGGTTCATGGCTACCTCAAATAAAAATAAAAGTACTAAACTCAAATCAAAAAACATAAGTGGTGTATCCTCCAAATGAAGGGAAGGACTTACCAATCAGCTAAAAGCGACAAGATCCTCAACGAAGCACCTGTTGATGACCTTTAATACCTGTCTCTGCATCATAAAATGATGCAGTCCAAATGGACATCAGTACATGAAATATACTTCTATGTAAAATGGATAGAAAGAAAAGGACATAATTTGAGATACTCACATCAATGTAACTCAACTCAAAATCAACTTAACTCAACTCAACTTAGTAAATCTTGCAAATTAAAAAAATAAACTCCTTCTTTGAAAGTAAACTCAATAATATGCAACGCAGGCCAAATAATTCAATTCATGTAGTAAAATAGTGCTCCTAAAAGAAACTCTAGCATGCAACTCATGTCAAATAAGTTATGCAAAATTAGGGAGTTTCTCTAACCGAAGGGAATCACACCAATATAGTAGGATATACACAACAAAAAGAGACATCGTTGTACGCCCGTCCATTACTTGCCAAGGTAAGGACGCTCACCTCTGCTTTCGGATCCTCAAGCCTTGTTCATCATTTTGGGACAAGAGTCACCATAGTTAACTGCACGACTATACTATGCGGGCAATGTAGTTCTGGGATGTTCTCTATCTTACCCAACTCGATGCTCAATACTACTCCCAAAATATTCTCTTTAAAAGTCTCATTTAAATTCAATGCTCAATTTCCTCAAAACTCATTAAAACATGTCTCATCTCCTCAAAACTCTTTCTCAACTTATTATTTATGCTCAAAACTCATTTTCATGCAAACTCAATAAAATATGTTCAAAAATTATCTTTGTTAAACATACAAAACAATCATAAATCTCAATTTAAAATAATGTATAAAATTAATGATAGTCCTCAATTAGAGTTCATGTGAATGAAGACATGAACATGCATCCAATCAAGTACCCAACTCATAAAGATTATAAAAACACTTTTATGTGCAAGAAACTCAATAGGACAATAGAAAACTCAAGAATTCAACTCAAGAATTAAGATAAAACTCTACTCGAACTCAATTACAAGAAATCAACATGTGGGGCGCGTGGATGAACTCAATCCAATGCTATGAGTAACCTTACATACCTGGAAGATTGGAATGTTAGACTAGCTTGGAAGGACTCACAAGATTCTCAGGAACCCTAGCTTTTCTCCTCTTCTTCGCTCAAGGCCTGCTCTTAGTTGGAACATAATAATGACTTAGGAATGGGTTTAAAAACCCTATTTAAATCAAAAATGACTTTTATTAGTCGGGGGTTAAGTCTAGGAGGGGTGGGAAAAAGTTTAGAATGCCCCTCAAAAAATTAGAAATTTCAAACTTCAGTGGAACAGGTCGGTGGATTTGGACCGTGACGCGGACCTATCACGTACATGCTCATTTTCTTCCAAAAATTATCCGATCAATTTTCCAATTCCATAAAAAATATTAGAACCCTAGTTAAGTGTAAATCCGTGTCAATTCCTCGACGCGGACATGTCACGTACTTTTCTGGAATAGCATTTTTGCCCCCCAAAAAAATTATCTTTTGATTCGGTTGCTCTAAAAATCAACCAAGACCATTTTTCTACATAATTTTTTGTGTTGATCGCGATTCCAACCATAGATTTGCCAAAAAAGTTTGGGATGATCCGTTGTGCAAGTGTCTCTCCTCTAGGGGGTATTTTGATAATTTTACAGGGTATAACAACTTATATCCTTGAAATTAAAAACCCTATTTTTTTCTTTTTTAAAATATTTATTTTGTTTTATTTTCTTATGGGATAAAATAAATCTCGATCTCTAGTAGATTTATTTTTATAATTTATTCAAACCAAAATAATGTATCTCTTTAAGGATCAAAATGATTTTTTTAAAAAGTGATCAAAGTAATTCATTAAAATAATTGACCAATTTAGCTTTCTAAAAAGGAAACTTTAAAAAAAATATGTAAACTTAATGAAAAAGTAAGTTTTAAATTTACCCAAAGAGCACATTTTTATTTTTAATGTTATAACAAAAAATAACGAAAACTATTCAAATTTGATTAGATAAAAGAATTAAAGAAAGCTAAATCGATTTTAATAAATCACTTTGATCCTTAAAATGTTAATTATTTTGTCTAAATAAAATACAAGTACGTCCAAATTTTTTTAAAAAATTTCTAAATATGTATTGTTGTTGTAATGATCCTAAAGGTCATTTTCAATATTTTAGGCCAAATTATCATTTTGCCCTTCTTGATAGTTACTTTGAGCAATATTTAGTCAAGTCTGGAAGTTGGATTTTGAAAATCTGGTAAAAGGACTGCGTTTTGCAAAAGAAAGAGCTTTTCAAAGGTTTAAAGTTGGAAAATTTGAATTTTCTGGTCATTTTGAGTTTTGAGGTTTGGTTTGCAATTCTGTCAATTCCACCAGTTCTAGAATATCAAATATGGTCAAGAAGAACTTGCAGAACTGAATTTGGAGTTAAAACGAAGATTTTAGGCTCAAACTTGCAATTCTAGTTCATATTGGATCATAAGTTTGACTTTGGTCAATATTCCGAGTTTAGAGGCTTGGATCAAACTTTCGTCAGTTCTAGTGGTTTCAAATGATAAAACTAACGCTAGAAATGGCTCCGTTGTAAGTTTTAGGGCTTCCATGAATATTTGGAGTTTTTGGAGTCCAAAACTAGTTTAGATGATCCTTCTCGGGTTTGAGGCCACGGAGGTTCCGAACACGAATTATGATAATTTTATTGAGTCAAGATCGTCATTTCTGGTAGGATTGCATATTTGGTTTGTGTTCACAGGGTTTTGAATGAATTCTCGAGGGTCTAATTATCATTTTAGTTGTGTTGTGTTGCTGGTTTTTCTGCTGTTTCTGGTGCAAGATAAGTTACTCTCTGCGTTCGAGCCCTTATCTCTACGTTCGCGGAGGTCAATTTACTTAGACCTCTGCATTCACAGGAAAGGAACCGCGTTCACGGAGTTGTGGGAGTTAGACTCCATAAGCCTTCACATTTGTGGAGTGAAGTAACTCCATAAACCTCTGTGTTCGCAGATGATTGTCCATGTTCGTGGAGTGTTACGTATCCTTGAACCAGTGAACCCTTTTAAATACGTGTTTAAACCTATTTTCACTATTGTTTGGCATTCTAAGCTGCGTTTTCAAGGGAGATTTCAAGAGTTTCAAGGTTAATCAATTGGGTAACTATTTTCTATCCTATTTCAAATATCTCCATTGATTATATAATGTTTTTAACCTCCAATTTTGGAGAATTTATTGGTCGAATTTGGATATTTTTGGGACTTTGATTTTAAACTTTAATTAGTGATTTCTCCTTCATCTTAACTCTATTTTCAAATTGGTTTTCACCATTGGAATCCTTATCACAAGGAGAATATTTTCATGTATTAATATTCTGATTTCTGTTACTTTTTTTAGCATGAAATTTTTGACTATTTTATCCTCGTGCTCCGAATTGATTGATTTTAGTGTCATTAGATTCATTATTTGATTGCGATGCTATATTTGAATAGATTTGGTTAGTTGGAGTACCGCAGAAAGGGGAAACTTTGTTGTTGGCTTGATTTGGGACTTTGTATACGGCAAGTGGACTTATAACCTTTTATTAAGTATGAATGAACTTGTATGTTCCTATATGTGTGTAATTATGTACATTGGGGGATATAATTGTATCATTGTAGGCTTGATCATGCTTTTCGTATTGAATACTTGTTTATATGGCAATATATTGAGTTATAAATTAATTGTGAATTCATTATCTATATAATCTTGAGAATCATTCGATGTTGATAGCAAGATCGTGCTTATATTGTGTTATGATTGATATATTGAGACTGTGATGATATTGAGACATTGATGACATTGAGATACTGATGATATTGAGATGCTGATGGTATTGAAACATTGAGATCACTATGATGTTGATATTATGATATAATTGTGATCATGCACCTTGCATCTATTATTATTTGTGCATTGACACTTGTGATGGCTACGACTGAGATACGAGTAAGGTAATATGTGAATTGGTGGTCGAGGTCTCTACCAGTCGAGCTGAGGTAATATACCGGTGGTCCAAGGTTATTTTCAGATGGTTCGAGATTATTTTCGGATAGGTGACATAAGCATAAGTTATTACAGGCCATGTTCATAGATACATGGTCTAAGTGGGACCCCCATGGGTTCCATCTAAGGCATACAAATATGATAAACGAATGTGTATTGTAGGACAAACATGCATCACGATTATCTGATATTGCATCATATAATTTACATCTCATGGCCTTCACTCCATCTTATATCACTTTCATTTGCGGTTATTATATAAAATATTATGAGATTGGATATCTATTGTATTATTTGACTTGTTTATAGTTAGACCTTATTTAAATGTGATGCTTTATGATGAGTATATCTATATCCCTGTGAATTCTCTATGTTGTATACATTTTGCTGGGACTTTTCTGAGTGTTGATTTGTAGTTTAGTGGTATGTGGTTGGGTTTTAAGCAGTACATGCGTTCTTCATTACTTTAACTTAGGTTAGTTCCATTTGCTAGTACCCTGTTATTTGGTGCTCACCCCTAGCTACATTTTGTAGGTTGTGAGTCCGACCCATCCTGCTAGACTTCTTTCTTATTATATTAATTTTTCAAATTTCCTACGAGGTAGTTGCCTATGTCTTCAACAAACCTTGAGGATTCCATTTTATGTTCTTGTTCTTTTTGAGTACTAGACATTATGACTTGTATTTCATTTGAGTAATCTATACTTATAGGCTTGTACACATGACACTAGTTCTTAGAATAGTTGTAGTTTATTTTCTTCTGCTTATGTATATTATTAGACTATTATCTTCTGCTTTTGGGTTGCTATTATTAAATTTTTTTGGGTTTTGGTCTGACTTGCCTTAGTGGGTTAGGTGAGTGCCATCATGCCTGAATTTCTGGTTGTGACAATTTGGTATAGAGCCCGAGGTTCATAGGCTCACATGTGTACAAACGTAGTCTAGTAGAGTTTTGAGGATCGGAGCGGAGACATCCATTACTTATCCTTGAGAGGCTATGAAGATTGTTAGGAAATTCTCTATTACTTCATTCTAATTAAATTATGTGTGGGTCTTTGTTTTAGTGTTGAGTAGTTGTGGGCCTTTTGATAGATGGTGAGGACTAGAGCTACAACTATTATCGGATGAGGGGAGGCAACCCCTAATATTGCTATTGAGACCCCAACTAGGGGTAAGGGCCAAGCCAAAGGCCGAGGTAGGGACCGTGGTAGAGAAGCAACACCGGCTAGAAATTATGAGCGGGGTATTTCCCCTGAGTCAACCATAGAGCCTAGAGGGCAGCAGGTTCCTCCTGCGCTTACTGCACCAGTACTTCATGATACACTTTTGAGAGTTTTGGGGGTGCTTGAGACTTTAGGGCAGGTAGCCCAACTGATGTACCATGTAATTCTCAGACACGAGTTGGGGTTTAGTCTCCGAGTCAATAGCAGGCTCCTCAGGCACGAGAACATGTGGAACGGTCACCAACAACACCTATTATTAAAGTTCCTTCGATAACTGCCTTGATTGATGAGGAGCAGTGTAGATATGAGGGGTTCAAGAAGATGGACCTACCTTAGTTCCAGGGTGAGGAGACCAAGGATACACATGAGTTCTTGGTTATTTGTAGGGAGATACTTGAGATTGTTGGGCTAGCCGAGACCTATGGTGTCTGATATGTTACCCTCCAGTCTCATGGATAGACTAGGAATTGGTGGAGGATATATTTGAGATGTTTTCCAGTCGATTCTACTCTGATAACTTGGGATATATTCGCTAGTACTTTCTATGATAGATTCGTTCCTTGGAGTGTTAGGGAGGGGGGTTATTTGAAGTTTGAGAGTTTGAGGCAGGGCTCTATGACATTTTAAGAGTATGAGATTCATTTTTGCCAGTTGTCTTGGCATGCAACAACCCTCTTTCCTTCGGAGACACAAAGAGTTCGCTGGTTTGTTAGAGGGTTGACTTATCCTAAATGACAGTCAGTGTTTCATATGTTTAGAGATACTCCTTTTCAGTCCATGGTTAGTGACGCCAAGAAGGCATAGCTTATCCATAGAGAGGAGTTTGGAGTCCCTAAAAGGGTTCGTTTATTAGGATAGTTCTTAGGTACATCATTAGGAGGCAAAGATATAAGTAAAGAGGTAGTTCACTTTAGTCTCGAGGCTCGATTCGTGCTTCATTGACCATTTCAGAGGGTGGCTAGGCCCTTGTGTTTCACATAGGATAGACATAGATTATCTAGCTTTCAGTAGAGGCCTACGGGCCAGGGCGATTACAGTATTCCTCATATTCCCTTATAGTTGTTGTTCATCCCTAGGTCATGCTATAGGTATGGATCTCCAGATCATATTATTTTGTCGTGTCCCAAGCGGACGCACATTGCACCATATCCCTCATATTTTGTAGTACTGGTCAGAGATTTCACACCACCAGTCAGAGGTTTAGCCCCACAAACTAGAGGTCGTGGTAGAGGTCAGACTGATAGAGGTGGACATATATGTGGTAGAGGAGTAGGTGACATTTCCACCCATTTTAGAGGTATAGGAGCAGCTTCTACAAGTGGAGGTCGAGGTGGTCATTGTTATGCTTCTTTAGGGAGGCTCGAGGCTGGGGGCCTTTGATGTTATGATCATAGGTATTATCCCAGTTTGCCCTCACCCTGCATCTGTGTTATTTGATACTGACTCTACTAATTCATATGTGTTTTTATATCATCTCATTGGGTTTTGACTTTCCATGCGATACTATATTTATGTCTGCTAATATTTTGACCTCAGTAGATGAGCTTTTTAGTAGTGGATCGAGTACACTGACCTCGTTTTGCGACTTTGGCAGAATATGAGGCTTGGGTGAGAAAGTTTATCATAAGATATGGTTGAGTTTGGATATTATTTTAGGTATGGATGGCTATCTTCGGATTGTGTTGTCCTAGATTGTTATGTCAAGACCATGACCTTAGCTATACTAGATGGACTAAGAATAGAAACATTGGTCTTCGAGCACGAACTTCTCGATGAGTATGATGTATTCTAGAGGTGAATCTGGTAAGTCTTCTGATGTGGTACTAGTGATATACTAGGACAGATGCATTGATCTTTGAGCGCGGGTACTAGTTACTATAGGGTTATCAATTCTTGCACTTACTTAGGTAATGGAATTGGCATTACTGTCACATTTAGGGAGAACCAATCGATTTTTAGTATAGATGCTTAGTTTGGAATCGGTCATAAGGAAAGTCATAGTGGTGAATCTTGGAATGGGTAGCAATATATTTAAGTGTGGATTTTATTCCAAAAGTCTATATGGGGACATGTGAATTCATTGTAAGCGAAGAGGAGCGTGTCGATATTGAGATATCAAGTATATGGACTAATGAGGTTTTGACAAGTTCACTTATAAGGATGTAAATGAAATATTAGTAAAAGAGTGCATGTGGATAATTGGTTGAGTTGGTAAATTTGGCTGGTATAATTTGGGATTGGGTTACCATATCAACAATAAGATCAACTTCATAAGTTGACATAATCTTTTTTTAGCGTGTTCAACATATGGTAATATAGTTATGCTGGCATCTATGGGGTTAAGAGACTATTGGGTAAGATATGAGAAAGAAGTCTATAGGGGTTAGTTCAAGTGTGAGGATGGGTTTCCTTATGGCTTCAATTATAGATTTTGTTACTTTTGATAGTGTAAGGACTTAATGGAGTTTCATTTGAGTAGTTGGTGTGAAGTAGAAGACAATCTTCTACGAAGTTTTCTAAGAAACCATGACAATAAATGGGTTAGGAGCAAGTACATTATCTTTGGTAATCAAAGAGTTTGAGCATGTAGGATTGGGCCATGAGTATGGGTTAAGCATTCAGACATTCTTGCAGCATTAGTGACAGATGCAAGTTAAGAAAAGTGAAGGAGATTAGACATCATGTATATATCTATGGTTCAGAGTTATGACAAATAGCGATGTGAGAAATTCTGTTCTTCATGTTAGGGTGGATTGTTCAATCATAACAAATGACTAATGGAAGCACTACAGAAAGGACTTACGAATTTATGTGTGCCATTGATGATTTTGGTTTGGATGGGTGCTACTTCGTTGATGGAAGTTAACGTAGACTATTATGATGGGTTATGTAGATACTTAGTGATAAATAAAGGTTATCTGCTTATGGTGTACATAATTCATGGAGCGATTAAGAATTTTTTAAGTTTGGCATGAGGGTGATTCCTAATGGAAGTGATTGTGAGCTCATGAAAACTTGTGGTTTCTGATACTTTGGGTATTCTTTTTGTTTGAGGACTTGATTTGAGCTACCATTCCAGTATTCAGGCTGTATTAATTTCAATATTAGTTGAGGCTTTTTTAGCTTGGGAGTATCTTTCATTGGTTGCTTTTCCTGGTCATTACCTCCCTTTAGAGATAGATTAAATTTATTTTTCTCTTATGTATATGCTTTTCCCAAGGATTGGAATTGCGCAATTTGAGTTCGAGGAGGATTATGTTAAGAGAACAGAAATTTGGATTGGGATCAAGGTGGTTTGTATATTGCAATTAGCTCTGATCTGTTAAGGTTCACTATTGGTCTTCACCGAAAAGGGATCTCAGTTACCTCGTGGATGCATGGGTGGAACATCATCCTATTGTGTGTAGTATGGTATGAGGGTGTTGGTTCAAGTTTGGTGCCATGGTTAGTTTTAGAATTGGTAGTCACTATTGGAGGGCAGGAGTTTATGTTGGCTTATAAGTCTTATTCTTAATGGTATATATTGATGTTATAGCTCTCGAGAATGAAATTACTTGGAAGTGATTAATGACTTTGAGAATTGTATGATGGACTCTTGGTTACTTCTTGTGAGGCCCCTCTCTTTTCTATATGTTTGAGGATAAACATGGTTTTTAGTGATGAATGATGTAATGACCCTAAAAGTTATTTTCAATATTTTTAGATAAATTACCATTTTTTCCTTCTTGATAGTTGCTTTGAGCCATATTTGGTCAACTCTAGAAGTCAGATTTTGAAAATCTGGTAAAAAGCCTGAGTTTTGCAAAAGAGAGTTTTTCAAAGGTTTAAAATTAGAAAATTTGAGTTTTCTGGTCATTCTGAGTTTCAAGTGTCTGTTTGCAATTCTACAATTCCATCATCTCAAGAATGTCGAATCTGGTCCAAGAGAACTTGCAAAACTGAATTTGGAGGTAAAATGGAGATTTTAAGCTAAAACTTGCAATTCTAGTTTATTTTGGATCATAAATTTGACTTTGGTCAACATTCAAAGTTCAGAGGCTTGGATAGAAATTTCGCCAGTTTCAGTGGTTTCGGATGATGAAACTAACGCTAGAAATGACTCCATTGTAATTTTTAGAGCTTCTGTGAGTATTTTAGTTTTTGGAGTCTAAAACTAGTTTAGATGATCCTTCTTAGGTTCGGGGCCATGGAGGTTTAAGGCATGACTTTTGATGATTTCATTGAGTTTGAATTCCTATTTCTGGTAGGGTTGCATATTTGATTTGTGCTCATGGGATTCCGTACGAATTCGCGAGGGTCTAGTTCTCATTTTAGTTATGCCATGTTGCTGGTTTTTTTGCTGTTTCTGGTGCAGGATAAGTTACTCCCGCATTCGTGCCCTTATCTCTGCGTTCCCGAAGGTCAATTTAATTAGACCTTCACATTCGCGGGAAAAGAATCGTGTTCGCGGAGTTGTGGGAGTTAGACTCCATAAGCCTCCACGTTCGCGGAGTGTAGTAACTCTATAAGCCTACACGTTCGCGGATGATTGTTCGCGTTCGTGGAGTGTTACGTATCCCTGAACCAGTAAACCCTTTTAAAGATGTGTTTAAACCCATTTTCACAATTTTGGGCATTCTAAGCTTCATTTTCAAGGGAGATTTTGAGGGTTTCAAGGCTAATCAATTGGGTAACTATTTTCTAACCTATTTCAATTATCTCCATTGATTATTTTATGTTTTTGACCTCTAATTTTGGGGAATTTAATGGTAGAATTTGGAGATTTTTGGAACTTTGATTTCCAAACTTTAATTGGTGATTTCTCCTTCATCTTAACTCTATTTATTGAATTATGTTTCACCATTGGAATCCTGATCACAACGAGAACATTTTCATGTATTAATATTCAGATTTTGGCTACTTTTTTTAGCATAGGATTTTTTACTATTTTATCCTCTTTCTCTGAATTGATTGATTTTAGTGTCATTAGATTTTTTATATTATTGTGATGCTATACTTGAATAGATTTTGGTGAGTCAGAGTACCACAAAAAGGGGAAAACTTTGGTGTTGGCTTGATTTAGGACTTTGTATAAGGCAAGTGGACTTATAACTTTTTGTCAAGTATGAATGAATCTTGTATGCTCTTATATGTGTGTAATTATGTACATTGGGGGTAGAATTATATTATTGTAGGCTTGATCATGACTTTCTTGAGTTATAAATTAATTGTAAATTTGTAATCTATGTGATCTTGAGAATCATTTGATGTTGATAGTGAGATGGTGCTTATATTGTGTTAGATAAATTGAGACTGTGATGATATTGAGACATTGATGATATTGAGATACTAATGATATTGAGATGTTGATGGTATTGAAACATTAAGATTTACGATATAATTGTGATTATGCACCTTACATATATTATTATTTGTGCATTGATACTTGTGATGGCTACAATCAAGATGTGAGTAAGGTAACATGTGGATTGGTGGCCGAGGTCTCTACTGATAGAGCCGAGGTAATATGCCGACTGTCCGAGGTCATTTTCGGATGGTCCAAGGTCATTTTTGGATGGACCTAGGTCATTTCTGGACAGGTTACATGAGCCTAATCATTGCTAGTCGTGTTCACTGATACATGGTCTAAGTGAGACCCCCATGGGTTCCGTATGAGGCATACATATATGATCAATAGATGTATATTCTAGGACAGACATGCATCACGATTATTTGACATTACATCGCATAATTTATATCTCATGTCATTCACTCCATCTCATATCACTCTGGTTTATTTTTAATATATAAAATATTGTGAGATTGGGTATCTATTGTATCATTTGACTTGTTTATAGTTGGAACTCATTTAAATGTGATGCTTTGTGATGAGTATATCTATATCCCTGTGAATTCTCTATGTTGTATACATTGTGCTGGGACGTTTCTGAGTGTTGATTTGTAGTTCGGCGGTATGTGGTTGGGTGTTAAGGAATACATGTATTTTTCATTGCTTTACCTTAGGTTTGTTCCATTTTCTAAGTACCCTGTTGTTTGGTGCTCACCCCTTGCTATATTTTGTAGGTTGTGAGCCCAGTCCATCTTGCTAGACTTCTTTCTTGTTATATCGATTTTTCAAATTTCTTGCGAGGTAGCTGTCTATGTCTTCAACAAGCCTTGAGGATTCCATTTAATGTTGTTCTTTTTGAGTACCAGACATTATGACTTGTATTTCATTTGAGTAATCTATGGTTAGAGGATTTTTTTCCGCTTATCTATGTTATTAGATTGTTATCTTCAGCTTTTGGGTTGCTATTGTTAAGTTGTTTGGGTTTTGGGCTGACTCGTCTTGGTACGTTAAGTGAGTGCCATCACGCCTAATTTTCGGGTCATGACTATTGTAACTGTTGATTTAAAAAAAAGATTTTTTCCCCATAATTATTAACTTCATGTCCTTTAATTGTTTTTGTAAAAAACTACAGTAAAACTACTTGTTTATTTTTTTAATTAGATTTTACACATATTTTATCCAAACCAAAATAACATCTTTCTTTAACCCCAAAACAAACTTTAAAAAATAAAAATATTATTAGATTTTTTTTATAAAAAAGAATTTAGGATGAGATTTTACTTTATTCCATAAGAAAATAAAATAAAATAAATATTTAAAAAAGAAAAAGAAAAAAAGATATGGTTGTTAGTTTCAAGGATATAAGTGAGCCAAAAAGATGATTGAAGGACATTTTGGACCCAAAGATAGATGATAGGGACATTTTATGCCCACTAGGTGGATGGAGGGCATTTTTGTACCATTTTCAATAAATTGAGGACATTTTAGGTCCTTTTCCGTTTGTTAATATGTTAAGATAAAATTAGTTGTAAGGGTATTTTAATAATTTAACTTTTGAGCTTTGGAGTTCATACTTTTAAAGTAATGTAGATAGTTTCACAACTGGTTCTATTGTGTGTTGTTTACCAATTTTATATTGTCTTCTAGATACACCGTATTTTCCTCTATCTAGCGAATGTATCTCGCTTATTTTCTCTTTACATCTTTGTTCCATGTATTTATTTGTATCTCTATTTCACAATATATCTAAGTTTCACATTTCATGTATCTATATATCCGATATCAATTTCACATATTTTTATATCCAAAATTAATATAATCCAATATATTTGATATCAATTTCATTCAATTTATCTTATATCAATTTTATGGTGTATCAGATATAAAAAATGCATGTATTCATGTATCTGATATTAAAATATGCACATAATTGCCTTTACGTGAGACCATCACTAAGCACAAAGAGCAAAGAGAGGAAGAGGGAGGGAGCGAGAGGGAGAAATAGGGACTAAAGCGAGAGGGGAGAACGAGCGAGCGAGAAAAAGAAAAGGAGAGAGAATCAGAGATCATATAATTATATTTTTAAGCATAGTAAGATTTAATAGATATGGTATGATTATCTAATTAGGTAATTTTTCCATTTAACATAGCAATAAAGTTTCTATTTTAAAAAAAAGCAATTTGGACCATGAGTTCGATCTTATTGGAAAAGCCTAAAAAATATATCCAGTACATCATTGTTGGTCCAAATAGCCCAAGTATCAAATAGGAAATCTAAGTCTGACTGGAACTCAACTATATAAAGACTTGACCCTGCATTATAGGGTTTCCTAAAATGTTCCCTAAACTCTTCCTCTCTTCTAATTCTCTGCCATACATGATGTTTCTGTGGGACATGAGCTCCAACTACCTCTATTTACAGGTGAAAAGTTTTCTTCATGTCATCGATATCGCGGTTCTTGTGTTCAACTTTCAAAGGTTTACTCTCTACCCTTCTTATTCCTTTCTTTCCTTGAGCCTCCAATTTCTTACCCCTTTTCTGCAGAAGTCTCATCCTGGTATGACTGTTAATGAAGAGTCCAACCTGTATTTCCTCGTTTATGATTCGAATAAGTGGTGTCCTATCTCCGGTCCAACCTGTTAATAATTTTTTACTCATCTTCTCTCGTTTCTCTTCAATGAAATCCTGAAACTCAACTCAGATCTTCCAACCTGTATTTCCTCGTCTGTGATTCGAATAAGTGGTGTCCTATCTCTGGTCCAACCTGTTAATGACTGCTTACTCATCTTCTCTCGTTTCTCTTCAATGAAATCCTGAAACTCAACTCAGATCTGACTCTTTGACTCTTCCCTTCTTTTGGTATTAGAAAGTCTTTTTTATAGCTAATATAGCTTAGAATTTGTAAAACTATGTAGTTAATATTATGACCACCAATTGTATTGTAAATATAATAGTTATGCAACATTGTGGTCCATTTTCTATCAATTCTGTTGACAAACACTAATTCTCCTGGTTTTAATTCTAATTGCTAGTCCTGCTACTTATCTAGAATATTTCTTGCCTTGCATGGTAGTTGTATAAAACTGTGAAACTGAAGCTTATCCTCCTGATTGATTGCTGCATTAGTGATATAGTTTGCTGGATGATTTGCTTCTCTAAATACATGCTATATTTGTGTGTGACTATTCTTAATACATTCTTGAATTTCTTTAATCATGTCCATAATTTTCCAAGGAATCTTTCACTTCCCCTTGATTATATGTTTGAGGCTTATTGAGTCAGTTTCTAGCCTAATATTTGTGAAACCCTTCCATAAACAATATCTCCTGGCTTGTAAGATTGCTGATACTTTTGCAGACTGCCATCATGTTAGTATTAATACCAATGTTATTAGCTTCTGCATATATAAGATCCCCTGTGCATCCCTTATACAGAATTGATAAGAACCTAACCCTGGATTACCTTTACAAGCACCATCAGTGTAATGATCTCGAAGGTCATTTTGGCCAAATTACTATTTTTCCCTTCCTAAAGTTGGCTTGAGTCATATTTGGTCAAGTATGGAAGTTGGGTTTTGAAAATATTGTAAACAATTTGAGTTTTGCAAAAGAAAGAGTTTTCAAAGGTTTAAAGTTGGAAAATTTGAGTTTTCTGGTCATTTTGAGTTTTGGGTGTCGAATTGCAATTCTGTCAATTCCATCAACTCTGAAATGTTGAATCTGGTTTAGGAGAACTTGTAGAATTAAATTTGGAGTTAAAATGGAGATTTTACGCTCAAAGTTACAATTTTAGTTTATTTGGGATCATGAGTTTGACTTGGGTCAACTTTGGGAGATCGGAGACTCAAATTAGAATTCTGTCAATTCCAGTGGTTCCGAATGATGAAACAAATGCTATAAATGATTTCGTGCAATTTATAGAGCTTTCTTGAATATTTTAAGTTTTTAACTCCAAAACTAGTTTAAATGATCTTTCTTGAGTTTTGGGCTAAGGGGGCTCTAAATTCGATTTCTGATGGTCCCATTGAGTCCAGATCGTCGTTTCTGATAGGGTTCCATGTTTGGTTTGTGTTCATGGGGTTCCGTACAGATTCTCAAGGGTCCAATTTTGATGTTTGAATGTTGTGTATTGCTGGTTCATTGTTGTTTCTAGTGCAGACTATTTTGTTCTCTGCGTTTGCAGAGTGTACTCGCTTTGACCTCCGCGTTCGCGGAGCACTATACCCTATTTGTCTTAGTGTTTGCTGATAATTATCCGTGTTCGTGGAGAGTAAAACTTTCCTGAATAGTTTCAGTTTTAAAAGACGTGATTTGAACCCTTTCCACCATTTTTTGACTCTCCAAGCTTCGTTTTCAAGAGAATTCTTCAAGGTTTTCAAGCCTAATCAATTGGGTAACTATTTTCTAACCTATTTCAATTATTTCCATTGATTAATTTCTGTTTTTAACTTATAATTTTGGGATTTTAATCATGGAATTTAAGGATTTTTGGGACTTTGATTTCCAATCATTAATTGATGATTTCTCCCTTATTTTAGCTACATTTTCGAATTGGTTTTCACCATTGAAATTCTTATTACGAGAAAAATATTTTCATGTATAATTTTAAGATTTTTGCTACTTTTTCCGGCATGGAATTTTTGACCATTTTGTCATTTTTCTTTGAATTGATTGATTTTAGTGTCATTAGATTCATTATGTGATTGTGATGCTATATTTGAATAGATTTTGGTGATTCGGAGTATCATAGAAAGGGAAAAGCTTTGAATTTGGCCTGATTTGAGTATTTGTATAAGGCAAGTAGACTTGTAACTTTTTGTTAAGTATGAATGAACCTTGTATGCTCCTATGTGTATGGAATTGATTACTTTGGGGAAGAATTGCAATACTATAGGCATTGATCTTGAGATTTTAGATTTGAATAGTCGTTCCTATGTCAAACTATTAACTTGTGAATTAAATGTGAATCCATATTATGTGATGAGGTGAATGATTTGACATTGTTGTTTATATTAAGATGAGATTAATACATTGAGACTATGATGACTGTGTTGTTTATATCGAGATGAAATTGATACATTGAGACTGTGATTTCATTGATGCTTGTATTTAAATGAGATTGATATACTAAAACTGTGATGATATTATGATCATTGTGATATTTAGTATTGAGATAAAACTGATATTGCACACATTGTATCTATTATTGTATGTGCATTGATACTTGTGATGGCTACAACTTAGAGATGAGAAAGGTAATATATGGGTTGGTGGCCTAGGTCTCTATCAATCAAGCCGATATAATATGCCGACAGTTCAAGGTCATTTCTGGATAGGTCCGAGGTCATCTCCGGATAGGTCTGAAGTCTTTCTTGAATGGATAAGCATTAGCCAAGGTCATTGCCGGAAAATGTTCATGGATATATGGTCTATGTGAGACTCCCACTGATTTCGTTCTGAGGCATGATTATAATTAGCGGATGTATATCATAGGGAAGACATGCATCACAATTATTTGATATTGATTACATTATTTACATCTCATGGCATTTACTCCATCTCATATCACTCTAGCTTATTATTATTACATGAAATACTTATGAGATTGGATATCTATTGTATCTTTTAACTTGTTTATAGTTGGACCCCTTGAGATGTGATATTATGTGATGAGGATATTTATACCCTTGTGATTCCTCTATGTTGTATATATTGTGCTAGGACTTTTCTGAGAGCAGGTTTAAGGTTCGGCGATATGAGGGTGGGTGTTAAGGAGTACTTGAGTTCTTCATTGCTTTACTTTAGGTTAGTTCCATTTGCTGAGTACTATGTTGTTTGGTGCACAACCCCTTTCTACATTTTTGTGGGTTGTGAGCTCGACCCCTCTAGTTAGACTTTTCTTATTCCAGGATTGAGCTTCCACATTATTCTTGAGATAGCTGGTTATGTCTTTTGTATAGATTTGAGGAATCCATTATTATGTTATGTTCTACTTGAGAACTAGACATTAGAGACTTGTATTTTTTTGAGCATTTTGTATTTAGAGACTTGTACAATGTGACACCAGTCTTGGGAGTGTTTTATTTTTTTGTTCAGTATGCTTATCTATTATATTTCGGTTGTTTATCTTTCACTATTATAAATATGTTGAGTTATTAAGTTTTGGGTTGACTCACCTTAGTGGGATAAGTGAGTTACATCATACTCAATTTTTGGGTCGTGACAATTTGGTATCTGAGCCCCAGGTTCATAGGTCTTACATGTGTACAAGCCTAGTCAAGTAAAGTCTTAAGGATCGGTGCAGAGACGTCCATTACTTATCCTTGAGAGGCTACGAAGACTGTTAGAAAATTCTCTTTTACTTTGTTCTAATCAATTAATGCGTGGAATTTTGTTTAAGTGTTAAGTGGTCGTGTATATTTTTGACTGATGGCAAGGTCTAGAGCTACTGTAGCTATAGGTTAAAGAGAGGCGGCTCCTGATGTTGTATTGAGACCCTAGCAGAAGACAGGGGTCATGCAAGAGGATGAGCTAGAGACCGGGGCCGAGAAGCCGCATCAGCGAGAGATAATGAGCGGGGTATCTCCCATGAGAAATCCTTAGAACCTAGACAGGAGTAGGTTCCACATGAGTTTGCTACAACACCTCTACTTCAGGATACTCTACTAAGAGTTTTAGGTGTGCTTGAGACTTTGGGGCAAGCAGGTAGCCCCACTGACACACCTAGTACTTCATAGACTTGTGTCAGGGTTCATCCCCAAGATCAGCAGTTGTCACGACCCGGATAGGGGGCCTAGATGTGACATGGCGAAAGAGGACCCGAGGACCCTCGATCAAGCCATCATAGC
>JBCEWC010004371.1:0-27521 GCA_038996855.1 Solanum aculeatissimum | reverse complement strand
CATGAACAAGTTTTAAGTAATGGTTTTGTTTTGACTAAGTATGCATATTTTGAAAGTAAGTACAAGTTTCCAGATTTGAATGTTGCATGTACCTATATGTATTCGTGTGGGATGAGCTTAGCACCGAGGTATCTGTGTAGAATATCCAAATTTCGAGATAGTAATTCAACACATAGCCAAAATTCCATAAGACTCTTTCACAAAAGTATCACCCTGATCTGTGGCACCTTATACGGTCCGTACAAGGTCCCATGGTGGTCTCCTTGGCCAAAAACAGAGGGAAGCTCAAGGCATGAACCTAGGGCTCACCTCGACGGCTCATGGGCCCCTCCATAGCTCATGGAAGTGACTTGGAGGAACACCTCATCTTAAAATATTGTGAATCACTATTCTAAGCATCTTTAATGCTTTTTCAAAGTTTAGGTCCTTACATAATTCCTCTAAAACCTATTCCTATTCCATTCTAATTCATTCACTCTCAAAACCTCTCCCAAATTCCAAAATTTCTCTCTATAAGTAAGGGACTCCATTGATTCTAGAGTTTGATGTTTTGCTAAGGATTTCCAAGTTTTCATCCTCAATTTCTAAGGTTATTCACTTGAGATATGTAGGGCTTCATTTATGAATTAGATTCATCCATGAATCCCAACTCATTCTCCCTTTTCTCAAAGTTTGAGCATGAATTTCTATGGATTTTTATGATAGCATTCCAAATGATTGAATTATGATTACTACATAATTATTATACCTATTTATGCATGAATTATGAAGAATTACATGATTTCTATGATTTTCAAATGAATTAAAATAGTTTTAAGTATATGATGATTAAGGCTTGTTGAATTGGTAGGGTTTCTTTACTAATAATCCAAATTGATTTTAATTACATGATTCCTACATACTTTCATCTAATTGCATGATTTTAGCTCAATTGATCATGACCCCACACATGGCTCTAGTTTACTATGACAAAGCCATGACTTTATGAACTATGAGTTTTAAAGTATGAAAAGTATGTTTTAATGATGATGACGATGATATGATGATAAGGTGACTTAATACTCTAATATTTATGAAATGATAAAAAGATATGGAGTATACCTACACTATATGCAAAGTTATGTAGATGGACTATTCCTATGATATGAGATATTTTCAGGAGCTTATTATATGTATTTTACAAGCTATGAAAGTATGATTATGATAAAGTATAACTTATGTTTAAAGATATGTACATGCATGATAATGTATTTTATAGGATTTGACTTAGTATCGAATGAGCTTATGTGAGGATGACTATCCACAAGGTCCTTATACAAATTCTCAAGTCTCATAACTATGTGCCATCATAGGTTAATGATTATGTGCCTATAAGGCTATCTAATATATCCCTTTAGCATTATGTTCGTGTTATACTCACCGCGCTAAGGTTAAGCGTAAAGGGTGGGATCTTTTATGTACATATGACACTCACCATGTTAGGGATAAGCCTAAAGGTTGTGGTCGTGTCTTATTTGACAAAGTAGGCTCCTTTTTCGATTGGTGTAAAAAGAAAGTCATGATTCTATGCAATAGTCCGCATGGTCTTATTATCGGTTATAGTCTTATTCCTACATATATATGCTAGGTGATGAAAGATTTTATGATGTTTCTTCTCATTGTTAAATATTCATTGATCATTCATATATTGTCCTTATTCTATTGATTATGATTATGTATATTGGAATTATGTTATGACGTTCCTTGATTCATGGCATTCCTACATACTAAGTACATTCCACGTACTAACGCATACTTATTTGCCTACATGATCTAACCATGTAGGGACGAGCGATGATGAGGCTATTAATCTATTTCGTGGCTAGAGTTGATTGAGCTTTGATGGTTGTTGGTGAGTCACCATGTTTCGGGAACAAGCCTATTTGATGTTATAATTTCATATTGAGACTTTTTTTATTTCATTGGTACTCTATCTTGAGGGTGAGCTAGTAGCATGGTCTAGTCCCCACCAAGATCTTATGATGTAGAGGTGTGTTTTGGATATTATGATGTTGTAATTACCCTTAGGGAAACTATGACTTTGATATTGATATGTTCCTCTTGCTTATTCTCTTATGAATTTCTTATTTTACTGTATGTATGCTTATAATATGAACAAGAGGCTTTGATGGAGCACCTTCGAGTGTCACATTCATCGTGTCACGGCTAGGCCCTAGGTTCGGGTCTTGACAAAATTATACTACAAGAACCCCATGCATAAAAGTGATGAATAGAATTTTCAATGATGATTTTCACAAAGAATGAATGCCTATTAAAGGATTTCTTACTTATGAAGAACAATGAAAACATTTCTCACCCAATTATTAATTCAAGATGTTAAAAGGTAGCTATCACATTAATTGAAATAAAGATTTAAGGAGCTATTCTATGATTATGATTTCATGAAAAATGGATGGTTTATTAGATGTTGCCTCCATATGAAATGATTTAAGAAATTATGATTTCTAGTTTATTGATAGTTTACTTATCACCGAGTGCACTTTGAGATAGAGGCGGGAACTCTTTATTAGTAGAAGAATGAGACCCTTAGTAGAATTTCCATTGTCCAATAACTACATGCCACGATAGGATAAAGGAACACTTATTAATAGGGACTTGATTCCTTAGAAAGGATCATCCATTAATAGAGACTTGATTACTTATGTTGCGTAATGGATCTACTAGGTCAATGTATGGTTCTTACCTTGGCAAGTATGAACCCTCACTTTACGATTTGTGATTTAAAACACCTGGATCCATGTTGTAGCATAATGGTTTAAGTTAGTTAACGTTATCTCTCACTGTGACTTATGAATTTCACAAAGTTTATGGTTCCCAGAATGACTCATGACTATCACTATATTGCTTATACTCTCCCAAGGTTTACATGATGTCATGATCCAAGCCTAGGTCCTAAACGTAACAAGATGAATGGAGAACCCAAAGGCACCCCAAACAAGCCTCTAAGAATAATTAAGTACATCTTTGGTTGCAGAAACATAAGCAAGCATCAAACACATAATTCTAAGGGAATAGGGGTTTGGACTCAATCTATGGGTATGTTAAGGGGAAAGGGATTTACATGATCACACAATGAGCAAGACTAAGGGGAGGGTAAGTATGACTCACACCATGGGGATGATAGGAGCTTAGGACTTCCATCATATGTCATCATTACACAATATCAAATATAAGGGATAGAGACTAAAGGTAGTCATAAATAATACATAAACATCATAGGCGTTAAGCTCATCACATGTATACATATCCAACAACACTTCAAGCATAAGTGGAACGAGGGCCAAGACATCTCTCAGGCTCACCCTCAAAAGTAAGTATTCAAAATTAAATAAGTTTTTAACATAGCATGAAATAAAGTGATTGTTGTCACCAGAACAGAGGACTCACCAATAGCAATATTCAACCAAGCCAACTAGCTACGTGGAGGAGGATGAATAAGAGCTTTGGTTCCTACATGGTTAGATCATGTAGGCAAAAAGTATGCATTAGTACTTGAAACTTGGAATATACTAAGTATTCAGGGTGCAATGAAAATAAAGAACATAAGCCATAATAATCAAGATGCATAATCATATTCAATAAATATAAGCTCAATATAATATATATAATCAATGCTTTAGTCCAAACATGCATGGAGATAGTCCAATTTTCATAACTTAACATACATATATGGGAGGAGACCTTAACCGACATATAAAACCATACGAGCTACTATATGGAGTCCCGATGTTGCCTACACATCTAAAAGGAGAGGTCTATTTGCCAAGGCAAACCATACCCCACCTTAGTTGGTAACTTGACCTGGTTGGATTCACTAGTAAAAGCCCCATTTAGGGAAATAATATCCTATGGTGGTATATATTTATAAGACCAAGACTTTATAAGGACTCCTTAGGTCGAGCCTTTACCTTAAGATTTATTTGGTGCTAAGTCTAGTCCCACGGAATACTTGACATAATAATAAGTGTAGTCATAACTTGAAAAAACATGTCAACATGATACGATTAGCTCGTTCATATACTTGAACCCTACAAGTGAACATCTACCTTGCACCAGGGGGTAAAACATTTCATAAACTTACCTCTTCTAGTGGGTATTGCTTTAAACATGAGGGTAGAACATGTATTATATTTGACCACTTCTAGTGAGCATTATACATTCACAAGAGGGTACAAAGAGCATGAGGGCTCAATATCTTCCTTATAAATCATAGGAACATTTAATGAGTTCAATACATGTTTGGGAGCTCATAATTTATCATAACATGTTTGTCTTGCAATTCATGCAATAATCTTTCATCAACATAAGAATCCTTGTCATGTAAATTTAGTCAAAAATGGTGGTTGTATGCAATTAGACTTAAAACCATGAAATTCAAAAGTAATGAAATTGGAGGAAGTAAACATGATCATTAGAAAAGCATTCAAAACCATCCACCATCATAATAGTAAAACCCTTAGTTTGGGTGTTATGAAATCCATCTTAAAAATCCATAATCTTTCATAGTTTTCCTAGCTCATATAATGCATAGCTTTAATAGTCATAAATCAAATCATAGGATAGTCTTGAATATATGTTCATGCATAACCATATCAATACTTGATGAACTCAAACATAATTCATGCTCATAATGCATAATAGGAAGTACCTACAAAGTATCAAGCCTTGAAATCATGAAAATTTATCAAAAAGAAAGGCTGGGCTCCATGGATGGGAGGACCAATGGATGAAGACCCACATACCTTAAATCCTTGAAATAAATGGAGGAAACTTGAAAGACTTTCTTGGGTGTTTGAGCCTTTAATAAAATCCCTTGAGAATCTAGAACTTGATTGAGGAATTTGGTGAGGATTGGGAGAGGGTTTTGAGAGAGTTCTTGAGAGAATTAGGGATAAAAATGGTTGAATAATAGAGGAATCCCATCTATAAGGGTATTGGGTTATGACCCAATTCCCCTCAGCTGAAACTGAGAAAGTTTGGAAAATTTTGTACTTTGGGGAACAAGCGGGCGACACAGACTTGTTCCCTCACAGGTCATTTTTGAGCGAAGATCAATTTTCCCCTGATTTGTCCTAGGAATGAGTTTAGCCCATTTTCGTACTATGGGGGACCAAGTCTACGATGTGGATTGGTCGGATAGTACTCTTCTAGTTTATGCCCAAATCACCCAAAAAATTATTTTTCGATATAGGTGACCTAAAAATCAAAGACCACCCCTTTCCTACACAATTTGTCTTCATGAAAAAGAATATGAAGTTGTATTTGTAAAATCCCGCATAGATTTTATGATATTCAAAACGTACGCCATAAGAACATTTCGAGTTGCACGGAGTTGTTACAATATCTCCTCCTTGGGTATGTTCATCCTCGAATATGATGGAAACATACTTGGGAAGAGTAATTAGACAACTTTCAGCCCATATGAATGCAATCAATGCAACTTAAACATTATATTCATGAAATCTCATACTTATGCATCAAAATCATCAAAAACATGTTACTATGAGTATGTAAGCATGCAACATGGCATGAAAGGGATGATTTATATGACTTGGCTCCATAGATAGGATTAACCTATTACCTTAAGCTTGATTAGAGTTGAAAATATAAGGATATCGCTTCTTCATGTCCGTTTCAGCTTCCCAAGTGGCACTTTCGACTTGTTAGTTCCTCCAAAGAACCTTAACGGATGCTACATATTTGTTTCTCAACCTCTTCACTTTCCTATCAAATATCTCTTCCATAACTTCTTTGTCAGCCAAATTCTCCTCAATACCAACAACATCCAAAGGTACAACAGAGTTTGGATCATCTACACACCTTCTCAACATAGTCACATCGAAAATCATATGAACTATACTCATCTCCATAGGCAACTCCAACTCATAAGCAACCTTACAAATTCTCCTCAAGACTCTATAAGGCCCTACATATCATAGGCTCAACTTTTCCTTCTTGCCAAATTGAACTACACCCTCCATCGGTGAGACTTTCAAGTACATCCAATCGTCAATTTTAAACTCAAGGTCCATTCTCCTCACATCGAAGTAGGACTTTTGCCTACATTGATCCATCCTCAACCTTTCCCTTATAAGCCTCACTTTTTCTATGTCATCCATAAACAAATCTGGTCTAATTAGAGGCATTTCATCAACCTCAAACCATCCAATCGGCGACCTACACCGTCTACCATATAGAGCTTCAAAGGGAGCCATTATGATGCTAGAGTGATAGTTATTATTGTAAGTAAACTCGATAAGTGGAAGATGCTCATCCCAACTATCTTTAAATTCCAAAACACGAGTCCTAAGCATATCCTAAGCTTGACCCTAGTACCTAGACCTCATTGAAGGACCTCCAAAAGTATGTAGCAAATTGAGAATTGCTATCCAAAATGATATACAATGAAATCCCATGCAATCTAACCATCTTATGAATGTACAATCTAACATAATCTTCGACACCATAAGTCATTTTAACCAGTAGGAAGTGAGACAATTTCGTCATCCTATCAACAATGACCCAAATAGAGTAAAAATGCTTCTTGGTCTTAGGAAAGACAATCACAAAATCCATGTTTATCTCTTCCCACTTTTAAGTAGGAATCTCAATATCTTGGGCTAGGCCACCTGACCTTTGATGTTCTGCTTTGACTTGTTGGCAATTATGACAATCGGCTACAAACCTTGCAATATCTCTATTCATACCACCTCACTAATACACTTCTCTCAAATCTCTATATATCTTTATAAAACCGAGGTAAATACAATAGAATGAATTATGTGCCTCCTCTAAGATCAAGTCCTTCAAGCCATCAACATTTGGCATACACAACCTACCTAATGCCTAAGGACACCATCTACCCCTTGGGAAAAACCCCCCACCTTACCATCCTTCACCAATGCTTTTAATTCCACCAAAGTGGGGTCAAGGTCTTGTTTGGATTTGACCTCTTCAATCATGGAAGACTTAGAACCATTTGCAACTACCACATCTCCATTTTTGGCTTCATTCAATCTAACCCCTAATCTAGCCAACCAGTGGACTTCCTTGCCAATTCCTTATTACCATCATCAATATGAGCCATACTTTCTATGGACACTTTATTTAAAGCATCAACAATAACATTATCCTTTCTCAAATTATAATGGACATTCATGTCATAATCTTTAAGGAGTTATATACACCTTATTTGCCTCAAAGTAAAATCTCTTTGGGTGAACACATATTGGACACTCTTGTGGTCGGTGAAGATATCTACATGAAATCCATACAAATAATGATGCCATACCTTTAAAGAAAATACCATAACTGCTAATCCAAGATCATAGATAGGATAGTTTTTCTTATGTACTTTGAGGTTCCTAGAAGCATAGGCAATGACCTTCTTATTTTGCATCAATGTATACCCCAAACTAATTCTTGAAGCATCACAATACACAACAAACCCTTCTAACCCTTCTGGTAAAGCCAAGATAAGAACGGGGTGTAAGCTTGTCCTTTAAAGTTTGAAAACTCTTTTCACATTCATCAGTCCAAACAAATTTTGCCTTGTTTTGTGTCAACTTTGTCAATGGAGAAGCAATACGGGAAAACCCTTTCACAAATCTCTGGTAGTACCCTGCCAAACCTGATAAACTCCTAATAATCATTGGAGTCAAGGGCCTAGGCCAATTTCTCACCACTTTCATATTCTTAGGATCCACTTTAATCCCTTCACCCTACACCATATGCCCTAGAAATGCAACTTATTTCAACCAAAATTAACATTTATCAAACTTAGCGAACAACCTCTCATCCCTCAAAGTTTGAAACACTATCCTCAAATTTTTCACATGCTTATCATTAATGAATACCACAACAAACATATCAAGGTAGGGTTTAAAGACCCTATTCATAAGATACATAAATATTACCAATGCATTAGTTAGGCCAAATGACATCACCTCTAATTCAAAATGCCCATATCTAGTTCGAAAATCCATTTTAGGAACATCACATTCCCTTAATCTCATTTGATTATACCCAAATTGAAGATCAATCTTAGAAAAATGACTATCCACTTGCAATTGGTCAAATAAGTCATTTATCCTTGATATAGGATATTTGTTCTTTATGGTGACCTTGTTGAGTTTTTAGTAGTCGATGAATATTCTTAGTAAGTCATCCTTCTTTTTTACAAACAACACCGGTGCACCCCAAGGTGACTTACTAGGCCTAATAAATCTCTTCTCCAACAAATCTTTCAATTGATCCTTCAACTCTTTCAACTCTATCGGGTCCATTCGATGAGGGGGAATGGAAATGGGTTATGTATTGTGGAGAAGTTCTTGTAAGGACCTGGACCTTGGGAGACCTTAATGATGCTTAAAATTGAGTTTCTGGAGTTTTTGACCAAGGTGCCCTGCTAAGGTAACTTCCACGAGCCGTGGTGAAGTCCACGAGAAATGAAGGCAACCATGGAATGACCCTTTGTTGTGTTGATGGCTTCACATGGCTTTATAAAGGGTTTAAGCTTAGTGGCCCTCCATAGAACCTCCCATAGCTCATGGTCCTCACCACTGGCCATGGAAAGGGGCTCGTGGTAGGTGCCCCAACCTTCAAGCCAAGAAATTGGCTAAGGCACCCACCACGGGCCATTGTACGGGGCGTGAAACCCACCAAGGATCATGGTGGCATCTCGTGAAGCCTATCTCAAAAATATTTTCTAAGTATCAAATCATCGTCTTAGAACTTGGACCTTTGTTTGGGTGCTTTTCACAGACCGTGGAGCTTTATATAGACCGTGAAGCTTTCAGGAAACACCTTTGGCCTAATTTGTTTCTAAGTGTCGGAGGAGACCTTTTCAAGGGTATTTTTTACGATCAATGCACCATTGTACGAATCATGGTGCCCTTTCATGGGACCCCTGGACAACTTTTTAAGTTCGCATTATTAATGTTATTTTTGTAATTTTGATTTATTTTAAAGGACTTTTATGACTTTGGTACATATCCTAAGCCGTCAAAACAGATTATACTCACCCTTTACACTCATTCACTCACATTATGCACTAAAACTCTAGAATTTAATTCCTATGTTGTCTATTCAAGTCTTGTGATTGCAGATTAAAGCTAGGATTTCTAGGAGGCTTTCAATTCAAGTCAATTCCATCTTAATTCTTCTAGATTTCTCAACGTATGTGGGATTTATTCATGATTCCCTTCCAATCATAGAGACCCAAATCTTATTTTTCCAAATTACATGAGTTTCAGGTATGATATTCAAATGTGTCTTTTAAATTAGTTTTAATTTGTTGAAATTGAGCAATGGGTTGAACTTATATATTGATTTTATGATGATTTAAATCTTATTATTATGATTTATATTGGTTTTATGATGTATTAAATATTTATGTCCCTTTAATGTTTGAATCTATGCATGGGTAGTACCAATTATGTTTTAATTGCTAATTTCTTATTAGGTTCATTATGATTTTATTTTATCATGTTCATTTAGTTATGAATTCCTAATACCCATGCTATTTATTCACCATTCATGGCATATGCATGCATGGACATTGATTTTCATGAGATTTATGATGTGGACTAAGACCCAATTATGATTATGACTATGATTTCAAGCAAGTATGGTTATGACATAACATATGATCACATAATGTCTAGGATATGACTTTTGAAGCATTATGAGTGTTTACACCACTATGTACAAGTATGAATGAGTTATTCCTATGTAGGAAGTATGACATAAGAGTATGGTTTTGATTTTAAGCCCAAGTATGCATGGTTATGAAATATGTTTTGGCTTTTAAGTCTAAGTTTGCATTATGAAGATTTGAAAGACTTATCCCTCCTTTTAAAGAATGTATATGTATATGTATTTTCGTAGGATTATGGCTTAGAACCGAATGATATCGGAGGGGGAGGCTCAACCTAAAGGGTCTTTGAGTAAAGCCTCCTTTCTCATAACTACGTGCCAGCACAGTTCATATTTATGCACCTTTTTAGGGATGATATATTACGAAAATCCTTCCAAAAAATATGAGTTCGTAAGAAAGGTGCCATCGCACAAAAAATATGAGTTCATAAGGTGTTGTATAGGCTACTCTTGTTAAGTAGTCTACTCTCAACCGATGGGAGGCTGGTCATTAGGAGATTCATGTAATAGCTCTCATGGATTTGTGATGTCGGTTAAGATTCCATCCTCGCTATGTTCATGTATATTACGACATTCATGCATCATGGATTTCATATCATATTGATATTATCTTCTTTCCTATATACTTCTTTATACATATGTGCCTCTGTCATCTAACATTAATTTACAGGTTATTCATGTTTATATGCATTTCATGCCCGCATACCTAGTACATTTAAACATACTACCCCATACTCTTTTGACTATATGATCTAATCATGTAAGGACTAGAGACTATCTTCATCCACCTCTTGACGGTTAGCTTGATTGAGAACGAATTACTTCTGTGAGTCCTATCAACCAAGAACAAACCAACTTTTATCCACCTATTATGATATGATGTTTATGTCTTTACTTTGAGGGTGAGCCTAGGACATGTCTTGGTGCTCGCCTTATTCCATGTATTAGAGGCATTGTTGAACATCATGGACTCTTTTGTACGAATATGCTATGTTTATGCTTAGGATGCTATGTTGTGTATTATGTTATGATGATTTGATTATGATGAGGTGTGGATATGTGGAAAGTCATATCTATCCCTATAGCGTGAGTCATACTTATCCGCCCCTTAATTTTTATATGTTATGTGTTATGTGCATTCATGTAAATTCCTTTTCCTATGACATCCCCATAGCTTGAGTCCTGGATTCCCATCCTTTAGACTTTTCTTTACAGGAAACTGACCTATGCCAAGGGGACCTACCCCCTTGGACGGTTAGGGGTTGAACCACACACTCCCAAGCCTTATCATAAAAATTAAAGGAAAATATGTACATGGAGGAGGGCATGGACCATACCTCTGGCCCTATGGTGGTTCAAAAATTAATCATCCTTCTAAGGACAACTAACTTATCCCCAATACTAAAAGAAGCAAGCCAAGAAACACATCCTATAAGAAGACTCTTCTCAATACAACTTTTCTAGAAAAGCATTAAACAAGGGAAACTCTCCCTTTACAATAAATAAGAGCCTAAAACAAGAGTTATAACCTAAAAATAAAATCAGCAGCAAGATAAAATCAGCCATGTGTGATAATGAATCCTCAAACGCAAGGTGATTTTTTAATCTTCTTTAATATCCCTCTTCTGAAATTGATCATGCCTATTTTATCCATAAAATAGGAACCTTTAATCTTAGAAGGAACTTGTTGATAAGTGTAAAAATGATAAGGAATATCCAACCTATGATTGCACTTAGACAAAAGATCAGCTATACCATTAGCCTCCCTGTAAGTATGTTGACACTGGAAATTATTAAATTGTGATATAATGTCTTCAAGCTCACTGATGAACTGATATAAGCTCCAACGAGCTTTAATACTTGAGATAATCCATTTATGAAGAAGCTGGGAATCAATTTCTAAAATGACTCGATCATAACCATGTTGAAAGAAACTCTGTAAACTATAACAGGCAGCCTGAATCTCAGTGTAGTTGTAAGTGCCAAATCCTAATGGAATAGTGAAGGCAAACAACATAATACCATGATGGAATATAAGGATTCCTCCTCCCCCTATTCTACCTGGATTATTCAATGCACTACCATTCGTAGTAAACTTCAACCACGTATGAGTAGTAGGTTTCCAAATAACACTTGTAATGTGCATTTCATGAGTCCTAGTTTCCACTATCTTTATCACATCATACCAGGTACTAAGCCAATTCATGTAAGGAAAAGAAGTGATGAGCAGAAATAAGATGTCTCTGATAATGAGAAACTTCACTCGAGAAATACTTGATTGTTTATGTCCATACTTTGCAGCACATCTGTTCTTTCACAAATTCCAAGATATAAAAATGGGAACTGGCTGAATCAAGAGCTTATGAATGTTATTTTTTATCTTTCTTTTCCACTAAAAAATTTAGCAGGCTATGTAGAAGGATGTGGTTGTGAACAATACCAAAGAAACCGGAGAAATAATGCCAAATATGATTAGCAAAACTCCCTGACACAAAGATATGTTGAATGTTTTCTAAACCAGCTCTAATACAATAATAACACTCAGTTGGTTCCACCCCAAAAGTGATAAATTTATCAGTGGCAGGTAACTTATTCGTCAAAGCTCTCCAAAGATGAAAAAAAGCCTTGAAAGGAATATTTTTATTCCAAAGGAGTGACATACTATGACTCTTCTCTTTTTTCTTTCTAATACTCTCCCAAGAAGAGGCAATATTAAATTCACCATGATTAGCTAGTTTTCAAATTGCTTCATCAGGAGCATCAACTTGATAATGAAACTTAGTTTACAAGATTTGAGGCACCAGTAGGTAAGGAGCTTCTTGTTTTACCATAACTTCATTCCATTATCCATGATAAGAAAGTGTTGCACCTTGTTATTATCTAATCTATGACTATCAGAGACATGGTTAGCTAGAGGCCCAATACCAAGCCAATCATCCCACAAAAAAGAACAAGAACCTAATTTCAGCCTCCAAGTAATGTGCTTTTCCACAACCTCTTTGTTTCTGCTCAGATACGCCCATACCAGATATTATCCTGTATGTCATTTCTTAGCTATAGGATTGGCCCTTTGACAATACTGAGCTCTCAAAAATTGGCTCCACAAAGAATTACATAATCTGAATCTCCACAATTATTTGTGTTGGAATGCAATACAGATATCAGTGAGATTTCTCACCCCTATACCACCTTCATCTAAAGGAAATACAAGAGTTTACCAAGAAGCCTAATGGTATTTTCTTCTATCATGGTCCCAACCCCAAAAGAAATCAACAATCACACTCTTTATATACTTAAGAGTTGTTTTAAGGGGAGATATTATTGTTAATGTGTGAACATGAATGGATAATAAAACATGCTTAACTAATGTAATCTTGCAGCCAAAACTCAATATTTTTTTCCTACCAACCAATGATTTTTTAACAACTTTAGCCACCAGATCAGAATAGTAAATTATCCTCTGACCTCCAATGTTAAGAGGACATCCTAAATAGCTAATAAGATTGTCCTTTTTTGAAAAACCAGTGATGGATTTGATCAACTCAATAGTATCATGAGAGGTGTTAGCAGTGATCTTGAAATGGCTCTTATGTTTGTTGACCAACTGATCTGAAACATCTTCATAGGCTGCTAAAGTATCCATAATAAGTTGTAAGGATTCTATGTCAGTAGAGGCATATATAATAATGTCATCAACAAAACTAAGGTGATTGATTTGGGTCCCTTGGTCTCCATGGAAAAACCTTTGTAATTTTGAAGAGAATGCAGAGCATTGAGACTTCTTGACAGAACCTCTGCACCCAAAATAAAAGGAGCTGGGGAGAGGGGGTCCCCTTGTTTGAGCCCCCTAGTAGAGTGAAAAAATCCATATCTTATCCCATTAATGATAATGGAATACCAATTATTACTCATGATCCTCCAAATCATGTCTATGAACACCTCATTAAACCCAAACCTTCTCAGAACCAAGCATATAAATGACCATCATATCCTATCATATGCCTTAGCCATATCAAATTTGATTACCACATTGTCACCTTCCCTGGGCCTCTTTATACCATGAATGATCTCTTGGGATAACATGATATTCCCAGTTATACTCCTGCTTCTGACAAAGCCTAATCGATTGGGTAAAACTATACTAGAAAGAATATGAGCCAATCTTCTGCATAACAACTTTGAAAGAATCTTATTTGAGAAATTACTTAGACTAATTCGTCTGAATTCTTTCAACTTATTGGGATGCTACACCTTTGGGAGTAAGGCAAGACAAGCATGTGTCATGAATTTGGATATGTTTCTACCACAGATGAAAGATTGAACAACCTTCAGAAGATCACCTTTGATAATTTCCCAACACACCTGAAAAAACTTTCCACTAAAACCATCTGGACTAGCAGCTGAATGTGGATTCATAGAAAAGATAACTTCTTTAAGCTCCTCCAAATTTGGCATTTCCTGCAAAGTCTGATTTTGTTCCTCCCTAACAAAATTAGGGATACAATTCAACAACCTCTTGTTGATTTTTTCTTCATAACCAGTAAATATATTTTGAAAATAGTTACAAGCAGCTGCAACAATTTTTTCATCCCCTTGCACCCAAGTGTCATCATTAATACAAATCTTGTGAATGCATAATATTCTCCTCCTACCTCTTATCAAAGCATGGAAGCACTTGATAATGGCATCACCTTCCCTAAACCAATGAAGTAGGGTTTTTTGCTTAAGAATGGACTCTTCTAGTTTCAAATACTTAATGTATTCAACATTGATAAATGAAGTTGTGTCCTGTTCTCTTCTGAATTATTATTGATAATCTGATCTTCAATATTTTTGACCTTAATTTCAAAATCTCTTATAGTAGAAAAATATCACCATACTCTCTCTTGGATCAGGCACTGAAGGTAGTAGCTACTCTTTTCATTTTTTGATGAAAGTTCCACATAGGATTTCCCCTAACTTCTTCGTTCTAATAGGTTCTCACAATATCCATAAAACTATCATTCTCCACCCAGTAATGAAGAAATTTGAAGTATTTGGTATGAGTATCCTGTCTAACAACTATTTAATCATCAAAGGTGCATGATCTGAACTCGTAGAAAGTAAATGCTCAATAGTAGTCTGAGGCATCATAGCTAACCATTTGTCATTTACCATGGCCCTATCCAATCTTTTCCACACTCTAGCATCAACAACCCTTTGATTACACTAAGTAAAAACTTGACCATTGAAACCAAGATCAGTAAGTCCACAAGCTTTAATCACTCTAATGAATTCAAAACTTTTGTTCATCTTATGCATCAATCCCTCTCTTTTTTCCTCTGGTGAAGTAATCACATTAAAATCCCCAATGGTGCACCAAGGAACATCCTTAGCAGCAAAGTAAAGTAATCTATCCCATAGAGGTCTTCTAATGTGATCCTTACACTTAACATATATAACAAAGATCTAGAACTTGTCTATCAATTCTCCAAGTTGAATTTCAAAAGTGATGTGTTGCTCCCCTATTTCTATAATTTTTCAAGTATAGTCACTACACCACAACAACCAGATCTTAGTATTTTGATTACTAATAGCATTATCCATCCCCAACTAGATTCTAATACTATTAAGGAATGAATTATCAGCAAAAGGTCCAAGAATAGCAATCAATCCAAGATTGTATATTTTCTTAAGGTTTTGTAGCCTCTCTAAAGATCCTTTGGTATTTATACCTCTGTTATTCTAACATATTGATCTGATCATCATAAATATCTCCTCATAGATATGGTATTTGGTCTGCTATAATTAGTAGATATACTTTTCACTGGTGGTTGATTTCTTTGCCTATTTTCTGTTCTACCTATGGGTGATAAACCATGCTTCTCAATAGCTTCCTAGATTTCTTGTTGAAGATCATTATTAGAATTAGAAGAAAAATCCCTAAACACATGTGTGCCAACCACTACTTCATCATTGTCTTCTAGGGACTTATCATCTTGATCTACCTCATCCTCAACATTGAGTACATCATACTCATGATTAATATTAGGGACATTGTTGAGCCTGCAATCACATTTAGAACCAGAGAGAGTAGGTTTAATTTGAATTAAAGGGAGTTCTGCACTAAGCTGATCAGCTTCCCTTTGTAATCTCCTTTTAATGGCCCTTCTCTTCTTGCTTAACTTATTGTTATGGAGCTGTTTAGGACCACCACAGCTATCAGGAGCTCCACCACCCTTCTTTTGAATGTATGAACTAACTTCCTGAACCTCACAACCCAATTCAACAAGCCTTTTCCTAGTGTCAACATTCTCAACATGATGCATTTGCTGAATATCAACATTCTAAACTTGATGAGATTCTACATTACTTAAAGTGGTAACAGTGGCTCTAAAGTCACTTCTATGGTCACTGTAAGGGTGCTCATGCAAAACATGTGCCAGAATCCTCCCACTGATAATCCCATCCTGAAAATTAGTATTATGCTCTTGGCTTTTCCAATCCACACCTCCATTTACTTCAGAAATCAAAACAGAATTTAAGGGGTTGTGGGGTTTGGGAAGCACTGAGTCTATACCTATGTATTTGCAATAATTTTGTTTCTGGCTGGATCAATCTGAACATTACCTTCCAATACTTGTTGTTGTTCATGAATAGGAACAACATTTGTGTTTTGTGGACCATTAACCTCTTTAAAATGATTTGCAACATGGACCTGCTCCTCATGGTGATACTGATCCTGCACTTCCAGATCAATGTAAGTATTTTGAGAAATAAAGGAAAGATTACCACTCTGCACTACTATGTTTTGATGGACTGTAGACCCCTTTTGATTTTGGTTAGAGACATGGCTTTTTCTTTGCCTCCTTTTTTGAGTTAGCCATTGTGATTGTTGATGTTGTGTGCCAACTCTTTATTCTTGTTGCTTACTGATACCACTTGTAGAACTGTTCTTCATGTCTTAGTGCTTAGATTTTGTTTCATTTTTTCCAGAGTCAACATTCAACAAACCTTGCTTTTCCAAATCAATTTCCTTTCTTCTTTTTTGTTCATCATCCTTCCTCTTAATGGTACAATTCTGAACCAAATACCCCTGATGTCTACAATATTGACAATAAGCTAGAATCGCTTCATATTACATAGCTTGGCACCTTTCTATTGTCAGATCCTCTTCATCAAAACCTATTCAAACATGAGAAGGTCTATCTTTGGTAAGATCCGCCTGTAATTTAACCTTAGCTATACTACCTCTGGTTTTGTGAACAGATGTAGTATCCAAACACAACACTTTACCAATAGGAGCTAACAAAGCTGTAACAAATTTCTTGTTGTGACAATGCCATGGAAGCTTAGGTAAAGTAGCCCATATTGGCACAATAGGAGTCTCTTCTTCAGGCTTAAAAGTAGGAGTCCACAATTGTATTCTCATAACTTGCCCTTCAAACTCTTCCTTTGCTTAGTCCAAATAGTAATATAATCAAGCTCATTGTCTAAATCAATATACACATGTCTAGTATTGAAATGAGTAATTTTAACACCACCTGACAACTGAGTTTGGAGAATAAAGCTTTTCCTAATCAACTCAAGCTTAATCATAGTATTAGTAATTTTACCAATCAAGGTGTACTTACAACTAGCTGCAAGCTTCACCATATAATCATCCTTATCAAAGATCATTGTAGGTATACCCTGTTTAGTAGTGATTTTGGGAGCATTCAACTCAATTGCCACTTCATTTCTAGCCTGATTGATCTTTAATTTTGCAGCCAAAGTTTGCACAACAGTGTACGGGGAAGGTTCAGATGTGCCATCCTTGTTTCCACTAGGTTCAGTATTAGTCAAATAAACCTGCATAGAATTATCAATAGGAAGAACTTGTTGTTTGAGCTGCCTATTCTTCAGATTATGGGGAATAAATTTCTCAAAATTATTTGAAACTTTAGAAAACTCTTGATTTTGATTCATGCCAGCCTTCTTATTCACCATCTCAACCCTCAAGTTACCATTCTTAGGTCTATTAGAATTATCTTGCAAATTAACTTTATTACCTGGATCAGCATGCATATGAATCTTAAGAATATGATTTATATGTTGGATTGTGTGCTAATGAGTTCCATTCCCGTATCCTATAGATTGAGTCATCTATCCTTATCCCTTAGTATCACTAATTGATTATGGTTCTTATTATGCACTTCTGAATCGATGATGTGTGTATAGATGCTATGAGGCTCATTTAGGGACCATCATGTTCCTATTCTCCATGTCCCTCCTAGGACCAAGGCTCAAGTTTTGACAATCTTGGGATCAGACCACTTAGGTTTGAAATGATCTCAGACTCCAACATGCCGTGTCGAGTAGTCTTATTCATAGGTGTGAAGTGTTCCACGCTCATGAGTAGGAGGCTATGATGGCGTTTTAGGAATTATCTTACTTCTTCATTTCTTATGTAGTCCTATGAAGAGTGTCTTAAGTCTTCCTAACTTTGACGATGTCCCTGATACTCTTTTAGAAGGTGTCTCCAAGAAGAGCCACTCTACCTACACAAACCCCAATTAATGAGGACCAAGTCCCTCAAGAGCCTATGGGAGAGCTAGTTACTCATAATGAGTTCTAGATTATCGTTGCCATCTTTGTTCAAGTAGTGACCAACCAGGCTAGTAGGATAATCCTCCTCCCTATGTTCCCACTCTAGCTGCTAGGGTGAGAAATTTTTCTTAGATAAATCCCTCAAAGTTTTATGGTTAAAAGGTTGATGACGATGCCCAAGAATTTATTGATGAACTCTCTAAGGGTTGACTATTATGGGGGTGACTTTATAGGAGAAAGCTAAACTAGCTGCTTATCAATTGAAGGATGTGGCTCAAGTGTGGTATACCAAATGGTTGATATAGAGGGTTGGTGATAATGAGGTTGGTCGGGAAGAGTTTAAGTTTGCTTTTCTAGACAGTTTCTTCCCTCTTGAGCTTAGGGAGGCCAAGATGACAGAATTTATCAATCTCAAGAAGGGTGGTACGTGTTGAGGGAATATGCCCTTAAGTTCACAAAACTCTCAAAGTATGCTCCTATGCTAGTAGTTGACCCCTATGCAAGAATGCACAAGTTTATTTTTGGGATCTCTGATTTGTTTATGAAAGAGTGTCATACGGTTATGCTTATTCAGGAAATGGACATTTCCAGGCTTATGACTTATGCTGAATAGATTGAAGGGGAGAAGCTCAAGAAAATAAAGTTGAATGATTTTAAGAGGGCCCATTATGATGATGGGTTCCCTAACTCTAAGAGTGGTGGTGGTTTTGGTCACTTCCAACAGGACCAAGGTTCAAAGGCAAGGGTTGCCAATAATAAAGTGCCTCCTCCCAAGGAATAGGTTGTAGGTGGACTAGTGCATCCTTGGTGTGACATGTATGGAAAACATCACCCCGGTGCACGCTTGAAACCCTCAGGCACTTGCTTTGGGTGTGGTAAGATGGGCCACAAAGTTGGTACTTGTCCTAAAGTTGCTAAGAAAGGTCAGGGTCAAGTGGATCAAGGTTATAAAGTCCAACAAAGGGTTCCTCAAGGTGGTGCCCTAAGAAAATAGATTTTATGCCTTACATGCTCGACAAGAAATAGAGGAGACTCCAGATGTAGTGATTGGTATGTTAAAAGTTTTTGGTTTTGATGTTCATGCTTTGCTTGATCTGGGTGCAAATTTATATTTTGTGACTCTTTTTTGGTTGTTAAGTTTGGGTTTAGTCCTAAAATTATAAGGGAGCTTTTCTTAGTTTATACTCCCGTGGGTGAGTCTATTGTTGCCTGAAGGGTCTATCGGGGTTGTTGTGTTTTGGTCTTGCATAAATTCTTTCCTTGTGATGTTGTAGAACTTGAGATGTTTGATTTTGATATTATTCTTGGAATGGATTGGTTGATGCTTCATATGCCTCTATTGATTGTACAACCTAAAAGGTTAAGTTTAAGTTTCCGAATAAGTCTGTTCTAGAATGAGAAGGTAGTGACTCCACTTTTAAAGGTCGATTTATTTCCTATCTCAAAGCCTAGAAAATGATTTTTAAATGGTATATCTATCATATTGTGAGGATTAGAGATGTGGTGTCTAGTCACCTACTCTTGAGTTAGTTTTGGTAGTTAATGAGTTTTCAGATATTTTTCTTGGAGATTTGCCCGATATTCCTCCCGAAAGGGGAGTGAATTTTGGCATAGATCTCCTTTCGGGTACTCACCCTATTTTCATTTCTTCCTTATCATATAAAACCAACTAAATTAAAAGAGTTGAAGGATATATTGGAGAAGGGCTTTATTAGGCCAAGTAAATCACCATGGGGTGCTTCTATGTTATTTTTAAGGAAGAAAGATGGGTCACTTTAGATGTGTATTGACTATCAACTATTGAATAAAGTGACCATCTTAAAGATTGACCTCCGTTCTGGTTACCATCAATTGAAGGTGAGAGGGTGTGATATTCCCAAAACTACTTTCCAAACTAGATATGAGCATTTTAAATTTGTGGTGTTGTTATTTATTTTGATTAATGCTCCAACTGTATTTATGGATCTTATGAATCAGGTGTTCAAGGGAAAGAAAGTGTTGGTAAACGAGGTTTATCTCTTGGCTAGATTGGGTGTTAGACTGGATGACTCTAATAATGATGGCATTCATGTTCAGAATGGAGCTTAGTATTCTATGGTTGTTGATGTCAAGGAAAAGCAGGACTTGGATCCATCTTTTGTTGAGTTGATGAAGTTAGTTGTTGAAAAGAATATAGAGATTTTCTCCCAAGGGGGAGATGGTGCACTTTGGTATGAAGATCGATTGTGTGTTCCAAATATTGATGGTCTTAGAGAGGTGATCATGAGTGAAGCCTACAAATCTCATCATTCTATACATCTGTGATCTACCAAGATATATCGGGACTTGAGAGAAGTATATCATTGGCATGGTACGAAGAAGAATATAGCCAAATTCATATCTAAGTGTCCTAATTATCAATAGGTAAAGGCGGAATACCAAAGGCCCAGTGGTTTGGACCAAGACATTGAGATTTCTACTGTGAAGTGGGAGGATGTGAATATGGTTTTTGTGATTGGCTTTCCTAGTACTTGGAAGCAATTTGATTCTATATGGATTATTGTTGATCGAATGACCAAATCAGCTCATTTCCTACCAGTTAAGACTACTTCCAATGCTGAAAACTATACAAAATTGTATATTCAAGAGTTGGTTATATTGCATGGTGTTTCTATGTCTACTATATCAGATTGTGGTAACCAATTTAGTTCTCCCTTTTTGAAATCATTTCAAAAAGGGCTTGGCACTAAAGTGAATCTAAGTACCACTTTTCATTCTTAAACTGAAGGACAAGCCAAAATGACAATTCAAACATTGAAGGACATGTTGAGGGATTGTGTGTTGGAGTTCAAAGGAAATTGAGATGATCATCTACCACTTATCGAGTTTGCCTACAATAATAGTTTTCATGCTATCATTGGTATGGCATCATTTAAAGCCTTATATGGTAGAAGGTACAGATCCCCTGTAGGATGGTTTGATTTGGGTGAGATGGAATTGATAGGCCTAAATTTGGTGGTTGAAGCCATGGAAAAAATGAAGTTGATTAGGGAGAGGTTGAAGATGTCTCAAGGTCATCAAAATTCTTATTCAGATGTTAGGAAGAGGGACCTTTAGTTTTTTGTTGCTGATTGGGTGTATGTGAAGGTTTCACCTATTGTAACAACCCAATTGTTTTTTGAAAACTCCTTATAGTTAGTCTTATATGATGTACTACTGGTCATGCTTGAGTTTTGGTAGCCACGGGTTGAGTTTAAGTGGTCGAACGCAAAATGGATCATTTGGTGGCCTAGAGAGGTTGTTTGGGCAAAAGACTTTGAATTGGTATAACTTTTGATGCGGGTTTACCAGTGTGGGCTTCTATATATCAAATTGAAGGTCTTTGAGTTAGTTTCGCAACGCAACTGGTTTCACTCGATTTGGAGTTCGGATGAGAGAGTTATGGCCTGAACAGTAGGACTACCTAAAATTCAGAATACATTAGAGATAGGCCCTGAAAAGAGGTCAAAGCAAGGGCCAGGGACCGTGCGATTTGGCACGGTCCGTTTGGGGCTCCGTATGAAGGTCTAGTGAGCCAGGGGTGGCCAGGAACCACCCCAGGACATAAGTCTTAGGCCACGGACCACCCCACGGTCCGTGAGCCAGTAGACGGTTCGTGAGGTGTCCCGTCAAGTGAGGCAGTGGTATGGAGTGGCTTGGGAGTTGATTCAGGGTCCAAGTGTGGCTCCACAGACCAGTACACGGTCCGTGTGAAGCCACACGGTCCATGAAACCTCCCGTCAAGTTGTCCAGAAAATCCTCTGAGAGTTCGTATTGAAAATTTGGCGAAGTGTGGTTTGATAGGCAGTTGAACAGTCCGTGAGTCAAGTACACGACCATTGTATCACCTCTGTGTGACTCTGCTTAGACTTGAAAAGTCCTCTTTATTAATGGTAATTTCATGATTTAATATTTTCCCAAGCCCTTTTTTGGTATCCTAATGTCTCCTAAACCCCTAAATCTATCCCCAAACCCTCATTCATCTATTTTAACTCTCCTACATTCACTTTGGGAATTCTAAAATCCTCTTGGCCTCCATTGAAGATAGCTTGATGAATTTGGGAAAGACAACCTTGACCAAGATTGACCTTGCAATTCCTTGGTGAAATTAAGGTAGGTGGGACTTGATTCAAGGATTCTCTTTTATCCTTGAAGATCCTAAGAACCCTAACCTTTTAAATTTGATTTTAAGCTTTCAATTACGTTATGGGTTCTTCCAATATTATTGTAGATTAGTGTTGGGAATTGTGTGCTATAGTTTTTAGGTGATTTAAACATCATTTTAAGCTTGAATTCACGAATGATCATTGAAACCCTTATTGATAAACTTGCATGTCCCCTCTCATGATTTAATTAAGCATGGGTAACTTGCATTATGACTTATTTATGGATTTCTACATGTTTTATGATCAATTGTCTTTCAAATTGTGAAATTAACTTTGAATTCCCTTACCAATGTTCTTGATCTTCATTCATAGCATATGCATAGTTATTGTTGTGATGAAACCCTTCATGAAACTCATGTTTTGAATGTTATGATAAGATATGTAAGGCTTGTGGTCATATATTCTCCTTGTTATGGCTCTTTGAGAATTTTGGGTGCTTGCACCATATTGACATGCTTCCAAGGCCTGATATATTAAGCTATGTAGATGAGCTACTCTTATTACATTGACATTGTATAATCATGAAATATTTTGAAACTCTTGATAGCCTTTGGTCTAAGCATGAACATGATTTGAACAATGGTTTCATTTTGACTAAGTACGCATGTTTTGAAAGTGAATGTAAGTCTCCCGATTTAAATGTTACATGTATATATGCGTATTCTCGTGGGGTGAGACTTAGCACCAAGGTATTGGAGGTTGGTGGACTATCTCCACAGGGTCCATACTCCTTTCCGTCAAACCATGTGCCACTATAGATTAATTCCCTATATAGGGAACTCCGTCATTTTACCCCTTGTTTCAAGGGTGTTTAGGTACTACTTGGCAAGTAGTCTGGATCCGGGTAGTGGCTCACACGGGTCTTTTCATTTTGTCGGTTGAGGTTACATCCTCAATTTATATATTGATCATAGAATTGCATCTCGTGCATCATGGCATAGCATCTTGTTATATTACTCTTTGGCTACGTGCATTCCTTTCGTACCACTTCTCCCCTTGACATATTACTTAGTCATGCTATATTATCATGTGTATTGCCTGCCTGCATACTTAGTACTTAATTGTGCTAACCCATGTTCTTATCTACATGTTCTAACCATGTAGGGACCTAGGGTGATATCTACATTCTACCGGACTACGTTTGACACCTTGTTGAAGACTTGCCAGTGGTGAGCCCTCTTGTTCAAGGGCAATAGCCACTGTCTATCTACCACTTTATTTTAAGTATTTACTTTCTATGTCTTGAGGGTGGGCCTCAAACTTGTTGAGGCTCCGCTCATCTATGTAAAGGCATTGTTGGACAAATCTATACTCTTGTACGTTGTCTTGTATGTTGGATATTTGGTTATGTAATACGATGCTATTTATCTTGATTTATGATAATATCTCTCTTATTATACTTATGACTTGCATGATGGGTATTGTGAATGACTATGTGCTTATGTGGAAAGTCCCATACTCCTGGTATGCCCCCATAGTGGAATCCTATTTTCCCTTGTCCTCAGAGATTATTGCTATGTGCTATGTGCAAGCATGTTTGTCCCATTCCCGTTATTGTCCCCAAAGCTTGAGTGCCAAGTCCCCAATTTCATAGAACGTACGTGCTATGTGTTTAGCTTCCCCGCTTACGAACCAATGATGTGTGTAATGATTCTATGATAACTTGATCGAGGGTCTTTGAGTTCTCTTTCATCATGTCACACCTAGGCCCCCTATCCGGGTGGTGACAAAGATTGTATCAGAGCCCTAGGTTTGTAATGGTCCTCGGAGTCCAACATGCCGCGTCTATTAAAATCTTATCCATGGGTGTGATGTGTGCCATGTCTATGAATAAGAAGCTATGATGACGTTCTAGGAATTGTCTCACTTCATTTCTTCCTTATGTCGTGCCATGAAATCTTGATAAGTCTCTAAACTGTGGTATTGTCATTTTTTCAAAAAATGCCTCCAAGAAGAGCTCCCCTCCCAAGTCCGGCTTCGAAAGTTGAGGAAATATATCCTCGGGCACCGATTGAGGAACAAGTGACCCATGCTGAGTTTCTCAATGTTGTCTCCATGTTGGCCCAAGTTGTGGCCAACCAAGCTCGGCCCATCTACCCGACCCCTATCACTACTCCGACTTCAAGATGAAGGACTTCACTCGTATGAATCCTCCAGAGTTTTATGGTTCTAAGGACGATGAGGATGCTCAAGAATTTATGGATGAACTCACCAAGGTCTTGTCTATTATGGGGGTGAGTTCGGAGGAAAGGGCGGAGTTGGCGTCTTACCAACTCAAAGATATTGCTCAAGTATGGTATGCACAATGGCTTATGGAGAGGGTGGTTGATGTGAAAGTGAGTTGGTAGGAGTTTAAGGTGGCCTTTCTTGATCAGTTCTTTCCACTTGAACGTAGGGAAGTTAAGATGACCGAGTTTATCAACCTTCGTCAAGGCTCCATGACAGTGAGGGATTATGCCCTCAAGTTCACCAAACTCTCCAAGTATGCTCCTATACTTGTTTCGGATCCTCGTGCAAGGATACACAAGTTCATATCGGGTATATCGAATTTGGTGGTAAAAGAGTGTCGGACGGTAATGCTAATTGAGGAGATGGACATCTCAGGACTCATGACCTACGCCGAACAAATTGAAGGGGAAAAGTTGAAAGAGAGAAGAGTGCATAAGGAAAAGAGGGGCCCGTATTGATGTTGGGTTCCCAAATGTCAAGGTTGGTGGATTTGGTTGTTTCCAACAAGGCCAAGGGTAATATGTGAAACTTGCAACTAAGGTGGCTCCTCCTAAGGCTCCGATTAGGGTTGCTCCTCGGTTTTCTCTTTATGTCCATTGTGGAAAGCACCATGTGGGTGATTGTAGGAAGCTCTCGGGTTCTTGCTATGGGTGTGGTGGCTTGGACCACAAGATCTCAAATTGTCCAAAGGGGGTGAAAAAGGACCAAGTTGCTCCCAGTGGTCAAGGACCACCAAAGGCTCAGGTTAGAGGTGCTCCAAGAAACAATCGATTTTATGCTCCACATGCCCACCAAGAAGTTGAGGAAGCTCCGGATGTCGTCACGGTTATGTTAAAAATCTTTAATTTTGATGCATATGCTTTACTTGATCTGGGTGTCAATTTATCTTTTATGACTCCTTTGTTGGCTACTAAGTTTGATGTCCCGTGTCAGTCTTGCATAAGGTGTTTCATGGTGATCTTGTTGAACTTGAAATGTATGATTTTGATGTTATACTTGGATTAGATTGGTTGCATGCATCTTATGCCTCTATTGATTATAGAATTAGGCGAGTTAAGTTTCAAGTCCCTAATGAGGCGGTATTAGAATGGAAAGGTGGAAATTCCGTAGTGAAGGGTAGGTTTATTTCTTATCTTAAGGCACGGCGAATGATTGGGAAAGGGTGTATCTATCACATAGCTAGGGTTAGGGATTTGGAAGGAGAATCCCCTAGGCTTGAATCAGTGTCGATAGTGAGAGAGTTTCCCGATGTGTTTCCGGAAGATTTGTCTGGCATCCCTCTTGATAGAGAGGTGGATTTTGGTATAAACCTTCTCTCGGATACTCAACCCATCTCAATTTCCCCATATCGTATGGCTCCGATGGAGTTAAATGATTTGAATGACCAATTGAAGGATTTGTTGCAAAAGGGGTATATTAGACCTAGCATTTCACCTTGGGGTGCTCCGGTGTTTTTTGTGAGGAAAAAAGATGGGACTCTTCGGATATGTATTGATTATAGGCAATTGAATAAGGTGACCGTGAAGAATAGGTACCCGTTGCCTAGGATTGATGATTTATTTGATCAACTTCAAGGGGCTACTCATTTCTCCAAAATAGATCTCCATTCGGGTAATCATCAATTGAAAGTGAGGGAGTGTGATATTCCCAAGATGGCTTTTCGAACCCGTTATAGTCATTTTGAAGTTATGGTGATGTCTTTTGGGTTGACTAATGCTCTGGCGGTGTTTATGGATCTTATGAATAGAGTGTTCAAGACTTATCTTGATAGTTTTATAGTGGTGTTTATTGATGATATTTTGATTTACTCCCGTCGTGAGCAAGAGCATATGAATCATTTGAGGTTGGCTCTCTAAACTTTAAGGGAAAAGAAATTGTATGCTAAGTTTAGCAAATATGAGTTTTGGTTGGGTGAAGTTGCTTTTCTTAGTCATGTGGTGTCCGGTGATGGCATCAAGGTTTATCCTAAGAAAACCGAGGCAGTAAGGGATTGTCCTAGATCATTGACTCCTTCGGATATTCATAGTTTTCTTGGTTTGGCCGATTACTATAGAAGGTTTGTTGAGGGGTTTTCATCTATAGCGTCTCCGTTGACTGAATTGACTCAAAAGAAAGCCAAGTTTGTGTGGTCTAATGAATGTGAGAAAAGTTTTCAAACTTTAAAAGATCGGCTTACATCGGCTCTGGTTTTGACTTTGCCAAATGGTTTAGATGGGTTTGTGATTTATTGTGATGCATCTGGTATTGGTTTGGGTTGTGTTCTTATGCAACATGGTAAGGTGATAGCCTATCCTTCCTGACAATTGAAGGTGCATGAACAAAATTATCCAACTCATGATCTTGAACTAGCGGCGGTGGTGTTTGCTTTGAAACTTTTGCGTCATTATTTGTATGGGGTTCATGTGGATGTGTCCACTGATCATAAGAGCTTGCAATATGTATTCACTCAAAGATATCTTAATTTGAGGTAAAGGCGATGGTTGGAACTTCTTAAAAAATATGACATGAGTGTGCTTTATCATCCCGGCAAGGCCAATGTTGTGGCGGATTCTCTTAGTAGACTTTCTATGGAGAGTGTGGCACATGTAGATGAGGGGAAGAAAGAGGTAGTAAAGGATGTGCACCATTTGGCTAGGTTAGAGGTGAAATTGTCTGAATTCGACAAGGGTGGTATCTTTGTGGAAAGTGGGTCCGAATCTTCCTTGGTAGTGGGTGTTAAGGCTAAACAAGATTTAAATCCTTCTTGGGTAGAATTGAAAAAGTTGGTTGCCGATGGTAAGATTGAGGTTTTCTCCCAAGGGGGAGATGGTGTGCTTCGGTACC